>PNEQ01060071.1:47057-113103 GCA_003012365.1 Medauroidea extradentata | reverse complement strand
TAAAAGCGCGTTTGATGAAGTAAACAAAAGTAATAAGGAATACATAAATAAATTTCAGTTGCGATTTACCAATAATGTCTACAACATGTGAAAAATGGTTTGAAATGGGATTCGCCTTCTTTAAGTAGTGAGGTTCCGCAAACTTCCTGTGTATCACGTGTTGTCTTCCGGTAAGGATCTACATTTTGTAAGTCTATTTTCTCGATCACATTTCACTTGAGGGTGTTGCAAAAATGCGACCATTTTTGTCCATTGACATCCTAATATAAATGTTTGAAAATTAATATCCAAATAATGCAATGGTAAAACATTGTGCGACAAAATATTCTTGCTCAACTGTTATTACCTACTAAAGGGGAAACGTATTCGAAATTGCGAAATCGTTTTTTTCCTAATTGCAGATTCTGATGTTACTAAACCACACCAGAGGACTCATAATTTATTTGTTATTAATTTTGGTTATTTTGACAAATTTGGCTCTCTGATTTAAATTTTCAGTATCAAATACTTATTTCTAAGATTTGTGCTAACCAAAAACTTGCACTGTATGAATTTACGTAATATTTTGCAAGAAATTATTTTTCATAGTTGATAACATAGTACGAAGCTAGTTTTTAACTTTTTCATACGTATGATTTTAATTTTTATGAAAATTCCTAGTTATTTTAATTCTCGTATATGTACTCAGGAAAAACAATGTAATTTGTTGAATATCAATTTAGTTGCATTATTTCACATGTTTTTCAGTGTTAAGAGAAAAGTATAAATTTATAAACTCAATGAAAATCTAATTTTAATATCGTATAAACACGGCGGTGAAAATTTTCTGCACAAAATAGATTTCGTCTATACCTGTGTCAAATAAAATTTCAATCAGCTAGCAAACAAGAAGATACCAGACGAAAATGTTTATTTCATTAAAAATAATTATGTAATAAATCTGTTGTTTGTGGATTCTTTCTCACCGAAGTAGCCGAGATAGATGACTCAGTGGAGGAACCGGGTTAGAGACATAATCTTGCCGTCGTGATTTAGGTTTCACGTAGTTCTCCGAAATCACTCCATGAGAAAGCTCCTTTAAATCCGTATAAACGGATGCCACCGATCGCCTTTCGTGTTAATTACCATTTCTACAGATAGTTCCGTCTCTACTGACATTGCAATCGACGAGAGGTGGAACTCTCGCTCTCATCAACGTTGTTAGCTGAAACCATTGTTCTCAGGTTAATTGTCTGTAAACTGCCTACTTGTCGTCTATTCGTTAAAGTATAAGGATACGCAAGTCTTAGTGAAATTCACAAGTTCTCAACAGTTATCTTCAAATCTTTAATGTAAGTGTACTTTACGTCTCGTCAACAGCGACAGCGACATGTTGTTAGAAACGATGACACGCAACTTGATACGACGGGAGTTGGGAGAGGACTGGACCAAGGCCTTTGTTAAGGAACCATCCCAGAATTTATATGGAGTGATTTCGGGAAACCATGGAAAACCGTAGTCAGGGTGGCCGGAGTCGGGTATTGAACTCGGGTCCTCCCGAATTCAAAGAAGTCCTGAAGCTATGGAGATACGTAATGTACAACAATTGGTGTAATCTGTATTTTGTAACATAGTACGAAGCTAGTTTTTACTTTTCTTACGTATGATTTTAATTTTTTATGAAAATTTCTAGTATTGTTTTTAAGTGTAGCGTATTTGTTACGGTACTTGGCTACTATTTTTAAGGATCCGGGTTCAAAACCCACGTACGTCGTGTATTTTTAAATAATAGGCCCTACTATTAGATAGTTTTACAAGCGTCTAATACAAAAATATTTTATTAATTTTTTTAAACCATCTATTTTTCATTTTCGCCACCATATTAATACTATGTCTGAAATGGCGTATTTGCGCTGAAGAAACAGCAATTTAAAATGAATGCGTATCGCGAAATTGATTTTTTATGTGATTTAGTAGGATAGTGTACCTTCATTAAAATAATATGTCTTATATGGTTAAGCTTGCGTTTAGGCTAAAAGTGTTTATTTTGTGCGTGTTCAATCACTCGTTACTTCACATATTACGTAATGAACACGTCATTAGTGGTAAATGATAGCCTACTGCAGTAGGCTTATGCAACACTGTAATACAACATAAATAACAATTTTTTTTGCGGTACGCTAAACCAAACCCACACAATAGCCCAGAAGTATTATTTGCTGTATAAATTTATGTAATGCATATGAACCTAACATCCGTAATGAAGTACAAAGTACTATTAATTATACAAGATATTAAATTTGGATAAAGAATCGACTATTCCATGCAAAATCTGTGAAAAAATATCAAACTAACCCGCAAGATTATTGAACTCACTTAAGTTTTTCAATATCAGCCCAGAGAGTAACCATTGCACCGTCGTGGCCGACACTTGGTGTGGTTCTATTGTAAAGTAAATATATGGGGACTAAATAATTAAATATAGTAGTAGTTTCTATGCGTCAGTAAATAGGTTAATAAAATTTGTTATTGAATATTACAGTGCTCGGATATTGCTCTGATATTGTGCGATATAACAATGTGTGTAACTGTGTAACACTAAACTTTTATAAAACCTCCGACTCGTATACATTTGAAATATAACATTTGTTACATTTTATGATTGACTACATAGTATAAAAATGTTTTTTTTTTTTTTTTTTACTCACCAAGTGTAGTCTGACATTCCGCCGGAGTGCGACAGCTAGCTCGCCAAGGCTTCGTGTGTACTATGGCTTGTGACGTCACTGCACGTTTCCGCGGGCGTTTTAAAAGCGCGAACTTTAAGTAGCTGTAGTTACCTCATATCGACTTCAAAATTTAAATTTTTCAACACACGTAGATTTCTTTTTATATGCACGTAGTGTGGATGTTCTTATTGAAATTCACTTAAGAGTTCTATTCCAGTTGGCCTCTTCAAGTGCAGCATGTTGTCAGTACTGTAAACATTTTGTGCAATTTTACACGAATGTACATGGCATCATAATCTCCACACATGTTCGTGTAATTTTACACAACATACGTCCATGTCTGTTTACAGCATAGGCCTATCGGTAAAAATACAATAAAATTCACATGTAACAACCACTTCACTATACATGTATTTAAACAAGGTGATGGGTTGTATGACACTCTTTTAATAGGAAAAAAATCTTTTAAAATACAGTTTATTAATTTCGTGACTGGTGCAAGTTGGTGAAATATTTTCTGTTATTGTTGAACTACGTGTTATGTATTAAATTATTTAAGTGTAATGTACACAGCGTTAGTGATTTCCAATTATATCTACCTAACAAAAATTTCCGATCCTGCAAAGAATTCGGAGCACACGGAGTTAGCAGTTAACGTCCATAACCAAGAGATCACCGATGGTTGATGACTATTGTAGTTTGTGACTTGGGGTCCGTTAAATTAACACTAAATGGTAAACTTAGTTGTTTTGACACTTGCTAGTATTATTTTAGCATTCTTTTCACCAATTCACAAGGGAAAACCTTTTCTTCCTTCTAACTGCGCGTATTTTTGGTGAACTGTACAGCTAATATATATAGCACAACATTGTAACAGGGCGACGATCAAGACAACCACTCTTATTATACCAAGTCAACTGCAGCATTGAGAATTTAGGTTTCAAGTACGTTTACACTAAAATAATTAATTTTCCGTAAACAGACTAAAACTTCGTTTAGCGGAAATATTTTTGACATTAACATTGTAAAACTCAAGTTTATAAGGCTGGAGTTCACAGACAGGGTGACAGACTTCGCACATTTTAAACTGTAAATCTACTCGAAAACCGCACCGTAATATTATATAATAAGTTTGGGTGATATTAAAAACTTTTTTACAAATATGTGATCATGTACGTCAGAGATGGTAACATTGTTTAACCATTCTGTTTAAAAAATACGCTTAAAGATTTTACATGATAAAAGAGAGGATCTACGAAATTGTAAGAGTAAATTTTTAAGTATTTGGGCGTTTGAAAATTTATCTGTGAAACAAGCAGTTTAAGAATTAAATCAGTGTATTAATATAAAGACAGTGCGGTTATAAAACACGAAATGGCGTAAAATATTACCATACGCAGTTGTATTTCTACACGTAACCTTAAAAAATGTAATTTTACATTAACTTTCTAATAAATATATCTATACATTCGTGTTTTTCAATCAAATGTCTGTATATATTTTGGATCAGTAAGAACGTATGTGTATGATTACACTTTACTGTCATTGTATCCCATATTCACGTGTATATTACCATTTTTATAGTGTACAGAGAGCTGATCGGTTTACCGGCGAAGAATACTAACAGGCAAAAAGAAGCAGTCTATTAGTGTTAAGCTTCGGGCTGGCAGATCAAGCTGCTGCTTATTGCATCTCACTGCCTGTGAAGTCTCGCAAGCAAAATACAAAGTCGAAATACCGCCACAATACTGACAGTTTGAACATTAATCGACAATATGCTTGAATGCATTTCAAAAAAAATTGCGGACATGTCGTAATCACTGCCAGATTTGTATTGATCTGTATTGTTTAAAGTGGTTATGTGTTTATTTTATTTGTTTAGTTGTTCCCCCGATCAGTGATAGACCTTGGTAGAGGTAGCCTACAAACGTAAAACTCTGAAAGTGAGGACATTTCATTAGATTAAATTTGCTGTTATGGAATTATTATTGTGACAAACTGATTGGAGACAAGTTGTCGAACAAAAGTTGTTTGAAATCACTTCATTGAATGACGCAAACATATCAATCGCGGTATCCAGGATTCAATCACAGAATAATGTGCTATGCAAATATCGTTTGTATCAACTAGCCAGTCATCACCGTAAAGATATTTTTAATGACGATCGGGTGAATGAATGTACACATTGCTGACTTATTTAAACCTTCCGTTATTGTTAATGTCACGGCAATACATTTAATATGTACTTAGATAATATCAAAATCTACGGTCTAAATCAACGCTACGTATTGAAATATGATGTTCCACAAAGTATAACATAAAAATAATTATGATTTACCAGTTTTGGTGTGGAATTTCGGATCCTTGATTTTATAATTAATTGGTTTTTAATTGTTATTCCATGCTTGAATTACAGTTTTTATTTCAATTTCATGTCATGTTTTCCTGGTTGCATTTGACTTAAGTGTGAAGCACTTAAAATTTGCGTTTGTTTGAAAATCTATACATAGTTTTAAGAAAATAAACTTAAATTTGTGTGAGAATGTATAGTTATCCCAAAAGAAAAACAGATACTGTAATAAATAATTTCCTTTTAAGCAAACAACGATAAAAAACTTTGTTGAATTAAGATTATTAGAATTGTTTAGAATTAATTTATTTTATGTGTATTAATTATATCGCTAAACTTTAGGAATGTACTTGTAAGTCGGAGTATGTTACGGGATCTGTTTTTAATTCAACTGCAACAATGTTAGTAAGATTTATGTTAGAAAATATGTCTTACGTTATTTCAACGCACCGAAAAGATGTTTCTAGAATTTATTACCGAACGTATTATAAAAACATTTCAAAGGAATTTTATTTTAATAAACACTCCGTGCTTTACAATATAACATTTAACAGGATAAGTACGAATTAAAAAGTTTTACTGGTTTAAATGATTTGATATTAGCATTATTTATACCAATCGCTTATATGTGTGTTAATTATCTGGAAATTAAATATTTGAATTAAATTAAAACTTGGTTCTGGAATGGCTGTTATTAATGTTATGACTACATTCGTATGCTTACTAAGACACCGTTAAGAGCTTAATAACATATGTAGGAAGAACAAGTTTACTAGGCATATATGTTTTCGAAAAAATGTTGTGAACGTTAGAACTTTAGTGCTACTGATGATGTGTCTTAAGTTGTGAGTTGGAATTAATCGCTCCGTTCCAGTAAACCTGTAAAATAATTTTAAAGCTATCAGCGCTTTGCCTTCTGGGACAAAGAATCAAATTAAGTAATAGTAGAGAACAATCATATTTTCATTCAAAAGCTGGCTCTATATATTAGCGCTTCGTTTAATGGAAGCAATTTTCTTATAAGATATTAGGTAGCAATGACGTTTGTCAAAATGTCAACTTGCCTTCATTGCCACTGTAAGATGAGCACATTAATAATATATGTAGACGTCAGCTGGGACACAAATATTTTAACTTTCTAAAATGAAATATAAGAAGTCTCTCCTTCATTTCTTCTTTGCGTCACTTTCTTTAGATATCTAGAAAGTGAAGATCAATGTTTGAATTTTAAATCTATGAAAGAAAGTTGTTGAATATTTGAAAGAAATTCACGTTTGAAAGTCACCATGCATAATTACCTTTTAATCACTACATGTTTCGGCAATACCGGCAACAGTCATGCCTACCCTAATCATGTAAAATATAAATTTTGTTCTATTGAACTTTTTAAAATTTTTAGATATCTTTCCATATTTCATATAATAGCTTCGTAAAAGTGAATGTCTAAGTATAGCAAAACATTTATCAAATAATAAGTGGTGAAAAAAAATATACAAAATTGTAGTTCTTAACACTATTATTCTAAACAAAATGTTATCTAAAGTATATTTTTATATTATTATTTTATTTTGCTTTTAAAACCTGTAAAATGTATCACAAAGCTGATTTACAAATAAATGTGTACACTCGCATCTTCTTATTAATAATGTTAATATAAAGCATATAATTTATGTTTTACTATTTTGTAGGCTTGCGAAGAACGTATTTCACTTTCCAAGAAAATTTTTGTTTATAATGAATTCTTTGAGTATGAAACATTTTTACGTGATCAATAAAATATTTTCTTTAATTCGAACATGGAATTGAAATATTAATTATTATTGTAAATTTACGGCTTCCAGTATTTGGGTTGAATTTTCATAATAGCCTTGATTTAAAATTTTTGCAAACGCGTATTCTTGGTTTAGATTGTTTAGAACCAAAGAATGTATTTTAAAAAGTATTAACGGTTAATGGACCTGGCGCGTGAAACGTGATGTTCGTGGTTTGGAAAGTATTATTTCTTGTGTAACTATTAAAATGTTTCAAATGTGTTTATCTACGAAAGGAAGACACACTTCACACTGTGTCCCTATAATTTAAAAAATGTCGTCCCCTAATTAAAAACATGATTTCCAAGCTCCTCAAAAGTTCTATAAATTACTTTTCACGGTGCTGTCGCTGAGAAAATATCAACCGTAATTGGGAAACCATATCATAAGAACCTGCATTGGACTTTACCTCACACTTTACACAAATAAAATAACACTGTCATCGCTCGAAGTGTCGTTGAAAAACTGTTTCTACGAAAACACTGCACGCTAGTTTAGTACTTCGGGCCTAGAGGCGATGAGGTCTTTGACGGAAGTATTATATTCTGCTTATCGCCTCCCCCGTTTCTGTACCTCGAACGTAAAAAAACTAGCATTTACTAGGTCATAATAATGGAGCATACACATATACACGATAGTCTAAGTAAGTTTATATTAGAGTTTTTCAATGTATTTCAATACAGTTTGTCAAAGAATAAATTGTTTGTACTATTCATCTGAAATAATGACATACTTGTAGGTGAAATCACTATTTACAAAAAAAAAATATTTTTAAAGTTAAATTTTACGTTTGAAAAAAGGACATGAAAATTTACACAATTAATACAACACCACAGTAATTCGTCAAATTCTATAATACGGTGTTAATTTTACAATTCCCTCAAAAATTCCTTTCTCCTTCAAGATAACTTACACGTGCTCTGGGACTGTATGTTTAGTATCGCATCTGTTTTGCATGCGATCTGATAGCGAGGCCATAGATTTCATTTTATGTTGCCCAATTTGCATAATTCTGTTAGTGAATAGCTGGTAAATAGGTATCCTCCCTCAGAAATTACTGCTATTTGGGTTGCAGTGTGGTGTAAGTTTGATTTACGAAAGCAAAGGCTGTGGTTCAGGTACATGAAAAGTGAACAGTGGTGCTATTTTCGCTTCAGTGCAAACTCTCACGGAGCCACATCTAATGAATGCAAGTCACGCAGTGGGTGTTCTATCTTATCAGCTAACGTTTGCGGCGTTATGAGCCATGGTCTTACCTCCCCATATAAACGTAACAATTACAATGTTTGTCTTGCAATTTATTACGTTTTAACTGAGGGTGATTATTTTGGGTTTGATGCTAAGCTCCTTATTTACATTTTTAAAAACATTACATGAAAGGGGAGAAATATTACTTACTATTCCTAACATATCGTTTCAATAATTTCTTAAAATCCAAATTCGAATTACGGATCAAACCATTTGTATATTACGACACATTTAGTATTTTGTAACGTTATAATTAACTAAACTGTGATCATACGTATTTATATCACGTGGTAAAATATTATTACCTCTCTAACATATAATTGAAATACATTTTGTTTTCATTCACAAAATCGCAAGACAAAAAACATGCACGTTTATCAATTTGGTTTTAAAGAAGCTAAAAATTATGAGGTAAGGGCGCGGTCGACCGCCGTTTTCATCATCATTATTTTATTTTGTATTTGTAACAGATATTTTTTCTTTTTTTATACACAAAATGTGACTAAATTTGGCTCTATTGAAAAATTTTTATCTCTCATAGTTTTTGCGTAATGGCTTGTTAAAGTCATATTTTGTATGTTTCCGTTTTAATGACTACACTAAAACAAACTGATATACCAAATTTAAAAAAATCACAGTGGATAAAGACATTGCTGACTTCAATGACATGCTCATGAAATTAAAGAATAAATATTATTTGTATTTTAAAAAATATTGAACTTTTTAAATTTTAATTTTCAGTTTCTGCATTTTTAAAAAATTAAATAATTTTTATTCTTTAATTTTATATGCACGTCATTGTAGCCTGCAATGTCCTTATCCACTGTAATTTTTTTAGTTTGGTATATCAATTGGTTTTAGTGTAGTCGTTAAAACGGAAGCATGCAAAATATGACTTTAGCAAGCCATTACGCGAAAACTATGAGAAATAAAAAATTTCATAAGAGCCATATTTAGTCACATTTTGTGTCTAAAATAAGTAAAAAAATAACTGGTACAAATAAAAAATGGTGATGAAAATCGCGGTAGACCACGCCCTTAAAAATAAAATATCCGTTATTTATAAAGGTATATCGAAATTTCGTATTTCAAAATTAGTTTTAAAACGCAAAAATTTCAAGGTTTTGTCCTAGCATTTGATTTTTTTTTTTAGTTTAGTTTGCGTATTTATATGTCCTAGCAATATTATTAACACAGACGCATATTTATGTGTCTATCACAATAATTTTTTTATCGCAAACATTTTGCAGGTTGTTTCCATGCACAAAATGGACAATGCTCATCTTAACGCTTAATGTCGCAAGATTTTAACCCATCTGTAATTGCCCTTATAGTAATAGAATGAAGTAGAAATGCATCACCTCTGTATTTATTCACCTGTAACAAACCATACTATGGTAGGTACTGCTGACGTCAGTGCCATTAAGTAGTTTTCTGTCTAACAAAGCTCGTATCTTTATTTTAAACATATTTATTGTTTGTGTTCTTACTATCGCTTAATTTAACCAAATAATTCGGAATTTTGTAATATTACTTTACCGCACAAAAAGTACGCGGTAGATTGATTTAATATTGTAAATGTGTTGAAAGAAAGGAGGCGATTCGCCATATTTTTAATGCGTCTTTAAGAACTTAATCACTAAACAGTAAGTAACGTATTACTTTATTTTATATACTAACCAAAAAAATCTGAGTAGTAAATGTTATCATTCCACTGCAATATTCAATAACGCTTGCCACACTTACTCTTCCATTATAAATGTTTTCTGAGATTTCTAGGTTGTATCAAACATGTCAGCATTTACCGGTGGCTTCGATATTTTATGTAGTGAAACCGTAAACAATATTAAAAATGTATAAGTTTTCAACAAAATATACACTATGTAATTAACATAAAGAATTTTTATGTATTTAAGTGATAAAATAGATGGTACCAACAACTTCGTTTGCGTGGTTTTCAATGTAATACTATCGAATTACCTGTATGAAATAAAAATTTTTTAAACGTATAAAATAGTGTAAAAATGAAGCCAGCGTTCATTAGTAAACCTTTTAGAGAAATTTCGAAAAAAATTAAATTGTTAACTAGATTATTTGTGTGCGCCGTTCTGCCCTTTAATAACCTCGTTTGGCATCCTATCCCCCCAAAACTTTGCGGTGCACCCACAACTTACCAAAATTGCATTCATGACTTACCTAAGTTAGTATGTTTTCGATACATTTTTAGGTATCCGTTCAGCCCCTCCAGTCACTTCTTTCCTTCAATCCCTGTCCTCCTCCCTAAAAAAAAAAAAAAAAAAAAAAAAAAAAAAAAAAAAAAAGCATGAATTTTTCCGGGATGTTCTGTTGCTCCGTTGCCGTGGGAAAGATAGGTAACCCGTTCAGACCCTCAATATAAATGCCTTCCCCACCCACCCACACTATGTAACTCCACATTAAAACAGTTTTTTTTTTTTTCACAAACCTTCAAGGGCACATGCATAACAACTTACCAAATTTAGTTTTCAATAATTTTTTGAGTATAATGTTCTATCCTGCTACCTATTCCCTTCTCACAAAAAAAATGAGTTCATTTATTTTATGAAAAGTAACTTATGTCTCTGAGACCCATAAACTGTCACCATGTAAATAATCGTGTATGTTCGTTGCATTGTTTCCAACGATTGACAGTGTCATTAATAATAATATTGTGATAACTATACTCTTTTTATCCGTTCTGAGAAATAAATATCTTAGTTATATTGAATAAATAAGTCTTCAGAATTACCCAACTTACACGAAACGTCCTTGAGATTCCGTACGAAAATTTTAGCACATATCTAGAATTTTTTAGTTTTATAAGTTGTTTATCATAAATTTTGCAGTATAATTTTCAGACGTTTCTAAAAAAAATATAGCTTTTTTTTAATGCTTACTCTTTTTATAAACAATTCTAATACATTTTTAATTCATTTTTATCATTGCTAATATGACGGATACGTGTACCAAAGTTTGTATACAACATATAAAAAAATCAGTAAAAAATAAAAGGAAATCGCCAATATTTCAATATTATGATTTCTCTCATTCTTTTTATAACATTCCACATACGTTATTTCTACGTTCGTGTGTTTTATTATAAATCTCTTTCTTTCACTTTTCTGTGCTTAGCGGCTACGTGTATTTCCTCTCTCGCTGCAGCTCGGGAATCCATTTACTTTTCGCAGAGCTATTCTTCAGCCTCGGCGGGCAGAGAAAACAAAGGCAAAGCACGGGACAAGCAGGCCGGCGGCACAACACAACACAAATGAGTCTCGATAAAAGGAGAGCGACTAGCGCGGGAGGGTGAAGGGGGGAAGTGTGATTAGCGGGAATGCCCCGGAGCAGCTGAAACTCGTGCAGGGAATGACCAGCACGAAACCGCCGATAGGAAACTCTAGGCATTTAGCCGGGTTCCCGTTTGATCCGAGCTCGCTGCCGTCCGCCCACACGCCACCGAGGACCTTCCCTTTTCCTCCCGCAGGATGGACGCAATTGATCCTGCGTGAAAGCCCCGCCAGGATAGCTTTCTCCAATACACCATTCCGCGTTCTAGTTTTCTGCTCTTCGAATTGCGTTGTTCCACTGTTTGGCCAGCGGTCAAAGATTGAGATTCATCCCAGCTGTTGCGTTGGTCTCTAGAAGCTGCGTTTCTCCGTTTACATATTTCTTTAATGGGCGGTACGGAAGACTTAAGTTTTATTACTTCCCAGTGAGAATGGTGGCTTTCTTGCAGCATTAAGTAGGCGTTTCATAGGTAATGCACTGCCTTACATATACATATATTACTCGGCCACGACAACTAGTCCTCCCGTAAAGGGAAGAAGTGTGTCGCTAGAAGTAGGTAGGCGTGTTACAGGGAGGAGAAATATACTGCGCCTGATATGAGTTCGTGGCACATAGTGGAGACATACTACTGGACCATGCAAACTATTCCTCCCGTGAGGGCAAGGATCGTGGCGCTAGTAGTAGGTAGACATGTTACAGGGAGGGGAAATATACTGCACCTGACATGAGTTCATGGCACATAGTCAGTGGAGACATACTACTCGACCATGACAACTAGTCCTCCCGTGAGGGGGAAAGTCGTGGCGCTAGAAGTAGGTAGACATGTTACAGGGAGGGGAAATATACTGCACCTGACATGGGTTCATGGCACATAGTCAGTGGAGACATACTACTCGACCATGACAACTAGTCCTCCCGTGAGGGGGAAAGTCGTGGCGCTAGAAGTAGGTAGACATGTTACAGGGAGGGGAAATATACTGCACCTGACATGGGTTCATGCCACATAGTCAGTGGAGACATACTACTCGACCATGACAACTAGTCCTCCCGTGAGGGGGAAAATCGTGGCGCTAGAAGTAGATAGACAAGTCACAGGGAGGGGAAATGTATTGCTCCTGACATGAGTTCATGGCACATGGTCAGTAGAGACTTAGCGGTGAAAACCAAGCGGGCTCTCTGTGCCACAGTATTATGGCCGGTACTGTGTTATGGCACAACAGTATGGGCTGTTGCAAAGGACAACACAGCGCTAATATTCGCTTTTCTCCCGCGGGAGTAGTTGTCGTGGTCGAGTAGTAGCTTTACCTTTCTTGCCGCCTTGAGAGCATTGGAAGCAGTGCGTTAATCTCATAATAATTGCAAATGACTTGTGGTCTTATTACCCAACGAATGTATTTTTGCAACAATGTGAAATATTTTGGTTAACTACCTGGCTGTTGAATATTGTTAATGTGGGTCAGAAATGCGAAATTTAAACGCGAAACTGTTGTATATGTACTTAACTGTCTACGAATGAAAGGTCATTCTGTTTTAGAAAACTATAAAATATATTTTTATTTCATATATGTATCACAAAATACAATATCTAGACTGGTATGAAACAAGCTAACTGTTCTTCAATAACTTCTGTCACTATTTTCCAGGAATATAATTATTGGGTCATGTTTCATTGTACCAGCAATCAGTCGGAATAAATGAGCGTCATTATCTGCTAAAGAAGTCTATATACCTGCCGCATGAACGATTTAGTGTGACACATTTGTTCTTTTCTACGCGAAGTCACTGAACTTATTTCCTATGTATTTCTCAACGAAAAGGAAACAACGTTGAAGCTATGCGTCTATGATTTTCTAGATGTGGCATGCCTATTATAAAAACTGTTTTAAAAACCCCTCAAATATTTTTTTTTTCATTTTTATGTTGCCGCATCAACTACGAAAGTATCGCCCGGATTCGTAAAAACACAACATTGAACTTTCGTTGGTCTTTCCTAAGAACTTGCCACAAATAAAATAGTAGACGACGCTTAATATTGCACAGGGAAAATATACTGCGCACCAGTATGGCGCGCAGCGAATAGAAGCGAGGTGGTTACTGTTGAGTGCGGCAAGTTGAACCTTGTAGACCCTTGCCTGTGTGCATCAAACGCGAAAAATTCCTGTTTATAGCCATCTTACGTGCAGCGTGGCGATAAGTTATGTACGTACTACATGGGCGCGCGTCAAAACAGGTCTTAATGGACGACTTGAAAAGAGGCGGATACAAGTAGTTACGGTGAGACTCGCCAGAGGCGCTACTAGTAACTGTGGGAAACACGAACGTAAACAAACGTGTTTTGAAATGGACGAAGCAGCATATTGAAAGAGTGAGTATGGAAGAAATCATTGAATTACTTTAAAACTTTCGACATGAGTAGTGGTTCTAGTTTCGTAGGGAGTTTGAGAAGTTGCAGGCTTTCCAAAGAAGGCAAGGTACTGTTTATTTGTGTCATCGCGTTACAAAGATGTGTGGACAACCAGAAGTGATAGTGCTGTTTTTATGAATACGTATTGTTACCTACGACAAACGAAAAATTAGTGCGGCAGAATGGTGTATTTTTCTAATGAAGAAATTGATAATGAGTTTCACGTTACACGTGCATACTATGCGTGTAAAGTAGGGTATGTATTTTGCAACTTACGCCAGCATTAAATATGAACAGCTCATTGAAAAACGTAACATACATGGTACTTTCGAGGTTAGGCCTACATCAGTAAATATTGTCGCACACCAAATAAGTTAGTCATGCTTTTACTGCTCACATTCACGTTTAATTATGAAATAATAATTGTTAAATTCGTAAGGCATATAACACGTTCAAACAACAATTGTGGAGTGTAAATCTATATATATAAAAATGAAAGGTGACTGATTGACTGACTGACTGACTGACTGACTGACTGACTGACATATCAAACTGCAGCCCAAACCACTGGACCTAGAATCGTGAAATTTTTTGTGGGGGTTCCCTTCAGGCCGTAGGCGAGCACTAAGAAGGGATTTTTCGAAATTCGACCTCTAAGGGGGTGAAAAGGGGTGAAATGTGTTTCCGAAGAAACGTCGATAGAGCCTGAACCCGACGGCCTATCATCGTGATTTTTACTTTAATAGGACACTCGTAAAAATGCATATTAGCCAATTTAATGATTTTTCGAAGTTCAACTTTTAAGGGGCTGAAAAGACGTTAAATGTGTTTCCAATCAACTATTGATATCCTTCGAACCCTTCGGGATAGAGAGTTGGTATTCACTTCAAAATATTGCTTATACGTAAATACCCAAAAAGTAGTTTTAGGTTTTTTTGAAATTCGACCCCCAGACAGTAAAAAGGGGCAAAATGTGTTTTTAATGAATCGTCTTTATCTTTGAAACACAATTGGCTATTGTCGTGATTTTAACTTTAATTGGTTACTTTTACAAATGTCTATGGCAGGACTCAAAATAGTTTCGAAATTCTTTATTTAAAGGCGTGAAAATATGTGAAATGTGTTTTCGATTATCCTTCCATATCTATCGAATCAATGGAGATATCGAAGTACTCTTTGCTTTAAATTGGTGTTTTTGTAAGTATCCCAAGTACCATTTAAAATATTTTTTCCGAATTCGGCCCTAAACTGGTTAAAAATGGGGTAATATGAGTTTTCGACTCTCATTCGATATATATCGATCCCATAGTTTTTTATATAGAGACGTGATTTTTGTTTAGGATTGATGCTTACTCAAATACCTAAAAAGTAATTTCAGGAATTTTCGAAATTCGCCACCTAAGGACGTGAAAAGGGGTAAAAAGTGGTGAAAAGCGTTTTCAATTAATCGTCTATATATCTTGAACCCAGCGGGCTAAGGTTGTGTTTTTTACGTCCACGAGATACCAATAAAGTATTCTAAAACGTGATTCAAGGGTTTTTCGAAATTTACTCTCTTAAGTGGTGAAAAGACCTTGAACTTGTTTTAGATAAATCCTCGATATCTATCGAACCCGTCGAGATATACAATTAATTTTTGCTTCAGGATGATGATTACAGAAATTACCGCAAAACCTTTTTCAGATTTTTCGAAATTCGATTTCTCAATACTGTGCAGGGGTGATTTGTGTTTTTTTAGTGAATGATCGATTTTAATTCAACTGAACGGGCTAGCGATGTGATTTACACTTCAGTTGGATACTTATACAAATGTATAAGATGTAAATTTAAAATATTTCGAAATTCGACACCCAAAAGGGTGAAAAAACACAAAATATGTTTTCCATCAACCCACGATATCTATCTAACCAGTAGCGAAATTGAGGTGGTGTTCGCGTCAGAGTGATGCTTACGTAAATATTTAAAAAAATATGTATGTATTTTTTTTATTTGTAATAAACGTGATTTTTAACAATAAAACTTAGTTGGTAAATATTCAAGGCAGACGATACGAAAAGCAGGAACGAGCAGCGAGAAACAACTTATACAGGAGTTTCACTACAGTAACCTATCGAGACGTAGTGTTGTACAACCTCTATGAGCCCAGGACACAGATATATATATATATATATATATATATATATATATATATATATATATATAAATATATATATATATATATATATTTATATATTATATATTTTTTTTCAATAAATTTTATTTTCATGAATTATTTCGACGTTACGTGACGCAGTTGTTTGTCACTCAGGTCTAAATTCCGGGAGGTTCTGGGCTCGGATTCCGTTAAAAGCTGCGTGCAAACGTTCAATTCTGACACACAAAAACTACAAGGCAGATCGAATTAGTGCAATTTACATGTAGTCTTTAAAAGGGATAAAATTGCAGTTCGCTTTCCACTTAGGTTCATCTACAATATCAGCTGACATATCGTCGGTATACTGCCAAAAGTGATTAAGTCATAAATGCTATTTCGTTTAAAAACAGTAATAAATTGTAGATATTAACAAAAATGTGGTATGTTACTATACTGTGACACAACAGTACGAAACGACGAATATACTTAAAACTTGGGCAATTGTTCGTGAACAACATATACATATTCCTAGCATTTTTATAATTTTATCTCATTTTGACATTGTCACTTTTGGCAGTAAACCGACGATATATCATCTCACTAATCTCAGGTTTGGGGCACCAAAACGTTTCCGCGAAACCTTAGCTCTCTGAAACTTTGTAATGTCAATAAAGTTAAAGTGAATATTTTGACAATATATAACTGAGGGCACCGTCACCAATGGTTGTGCACAGGGTAAACAGATGTTTCTCATTCGATTAACCTCTTACCTTAGATGTCTCTAACTACCATAGAACGTCAAATTGGCAGTTTTATAAATAAGGCCCAGGCGAAGTCGCTGTTAGTGGCAGGGACAAACTTAAGACTGCTTTTCGCATGGACAGCTATAGCTACTTATCCTTCTACAGAATTAGTTCAACTAGCCGCTTGGACATTCTAACACTTGATGACTGAAGTACCAATCTTGTGTACAAAGAGGTTTTTCAATTAAAGTAAATATTATCAGATACGAATAATATTCGCGAGCAAAGCCGCGGGGGACTGCTAGTATAAAATAAATATAGCATAGGTTAACGCCGTGTCCGAAATAGTAATTTGCTAGTTTCTTAGTTTTGTGGCATTTTATCGTTAAATTTGGACAGCTCTGTTTGTCTCTATCCTTTACATACAAATCCATTATATGCGTTATCCTTTTTAGATACAAAGTTGGGTCGCATGATAATTTTGTCTACAAATTCTGCAATTCGGACACGCAATAAGTAAAACAGTTGAGAAGTTTAAAGGTGAAGGCTTCACTTGGTATAGTAAAAATGCTTAAAACTAATTTCACAAGACAGTATCAATAAAATACATTATCTGCATTTTCTAAGAGCAAATTAATTCTTGGCAACAATATAATTAATTTCAAAATGAATTCATGCCCAAATGTCAGTAGAGCAACGATGACAACCGTACGTATAATGTGTAAGTGTAGCGAATATTTAGTTACCAGCCATAACCTTGAACAATGTACAAAGTAGGAACGGTTTTTTTTTGTTATAAACAATGCATTGAATTTACCGTAGGTTATAGAGAAGTTGTGGCGTAAGGCTATTATTTTTGACATCTCTTATTTTGTGGAAAATAAATTATATAGGCATACTAAATGTTGTAATTCTGCACATTTTTAACAGTTCAAAGTATTTGCTTTAGTATGGGTACCAACAGTCTCATGGAAATGTTTTCTACATCAAGTACAGTAGGCTAACAGTATTAACGGGTACGTAACGTTATTCCACGTATGTCATATTTTACAGTACAAGGAATTAATTTTAACTGCAGGCGTATTGGTTATAGACAAAGTATACCTCAGGTATAATAGTTAACAGCTTTTATTTACATTTAATAAGTACGCCAACATTGATTTTATTTGAACATAGAATTAATTTAAATATAAAATGTATTTGCAATTGTTTATGGTCTACATGTAAGATAAGTATCACATAACAAAGTATTCTACGCACGTAGGCTTCCAACAACTGTCGAGTAGCTTGCATTTAAAGTCTATGGTTAGTATTCGAGAAGTGAATTATTATTTCAATATAACGTTTTCCCACATTTGAACTAAGAATAGGTAACTTTAAGAACGTCCTCGCGCATTAATTAATAAGTTAAATATGCCTTTTAAAACACAGTTCATATATACATGAAACGTTAAACAATAAAATGCTATAACTTTTATAACAATGCAGAGGCATTATACTTATAACTTTTATTTTTAAATTTTCAGCGAAGTTGTTTAGAACTGTCGTGGTGATGTATAAGAAAATATACTTGTAACAGCATTTTTAAAAGAAATTTAAAACCACTGAGATCTGTTCGGTAATCACTTTCAACTAAGTGTTTTAAACACGTGCGTATCGCCGGTGTTATGGGAGATGACCGATCGTCCCGCCTAACCTTCGTTTTCCATTGCTTAAAACGCATAAGATCACGTAAAAACGCGTGAAATATTATTACTTCTGCAAAACAAGAACTTGTGCATACTGAACCATTTTGCTTTACCGGCTATAAACACATGACTGACCTACTGTTTCCCTTACGGCACAGTGAAAGGCATGGCTGACTGGTGCGCTTCTGTTTCTCAAGTTCCTCCCTTCCCCTCTTTTGTCACATGACGTGGTGACGTCAGAGGGCGGGTACCTCAAGTTGTCCATTCATCTTTGCTTTTGAGTTTCCAATGTGCAAAATAGCTACTTATAGGCGGAGCTATTAAAAAAAAAATTACGCAGTGAAGAAATATTTTGATCGTCCGTCACACAAGCAGGAACCAGTAATATTCTATATCACGAACAATAACATTTTCCTGGCGTATTTGAATGATACGTTCTAAAGCAAAACAAGTAGAAATAATGTGCGTTAGTTGCCTACACGAGAAAGTGAATATGGAACGATGCTGGTCACACAGAAATTCCTGGAAATATAATGGTCACGCAGAATGTCGAACAGAATGTAGTACACGACTTCCAAATACATGCGTATACATGAAATAGACAACACAGCGTATTTATGCACAGTGTACAGAAATTCTACTTGGTTGTTCGCCATGGATAAAAGACAGTTAATTTCACATATACGTTGAATTGCAATGTAGATTACTACTGAAATCTGTATAGAACCATAAGCAAGTTTTTTACCGCTAAAAAAGATCCGAAAAATGAAGTGTTTCAAAACGTATCAGAGAAAATTCTAATATTATCTATTTGACAGAAAAAGGTAAAATTCTACAAAATTTTAATTTGATAATTGAGCAAAATTTAATCATTATGTTTATTCTCTATGGAGCCCTACTGCGCTGCTCAAATCACATTAATGTTTTCTTCGTTTAACTTTCAAGAATTATTTGTACAATTTTATAAGACGCACACTACTTGCGCCTTTTGAATAATCATATTTTTAATAGCAAACCATGTAGTTAGCTAGTAAGTTTGAAATTCCTTTGCAGTGTGTAATTTAAATTTGGTTAAATAAATATTTTAGAACATATATAAATAACTTTTATTACTCAAAATATAAATAGATACATATGAAGTGAATATAAATTTGTTCAGCTGCTTGTAATATAGTTCTGAATTTTTTGTGTACACATTCAAGGTTACTCTGTATTTGTTTACTGCCAGAAAACTCGTTAAAATAAAACAAAATATTGTTTTATACAAATAATACGTTGCATAGGAAATAATTCTACCAGTTGTTTGAAATGTTATGAAATAAATCTAACCAATTCGGTTTTATTTCAGTAGCGTCTATAACACGAAAGAAAAATAGCTATACTTTTCAATAATATTACTAGAACCAGTTTACGATAGCATGGTAGTCATTAACCCTTTTATGTCGAAATACTGTAATATAATGTTTTGCTTTCTTTCTTTAACTAAAAACATTGCTCTTTTTTTCTTTTACTGTGCCACATTTATAGGTGCTTCTTTGTGAAACTCCTTGGTTCTGAAATGTTATGGTTAAGCTTTGCTTTACAAATTTCAATCGGCCTAAATGAAACGGTAAAATTTTTTATTTGTTTGGTACCAATATTTCCTTTACCCGATGTTATCACATGGAATCTACGTATCTGAAGATTCTGTGTAGGATGACAGTCATTTGAGGTTGTATTGCAGTTAAAGAAAGCGTCTTTTATAAGTATCAGAAGTGGTGAAGCTCTCTGACGTACACTTTTAACTTGTACCATATCATGAAAGATTCGGATTTTGCCATCTTTGTTTCGGTTAGATATAATTGCCCGTCGAATGATAAAAATATATGGCTAGAATATGTTAACTTGTTTACAGTATCATGAAAATATCCACATCCAACATAATCAGGAAAGTACACAACATTTCTTAACACTGCTGATTACAGTTCAAAGGAAAAGTTTCTTCACTGTATTGGTGTATGTTGTTATGTATTACCATAAGACGTTTCCATTTTCTTGTGAGACAGGCCCTTGTATTGTTGCGTCTCTCATATTATATAGTTAGCTTGTTTGTACCCCTCTTATTGATTTCTAAAGATTCATAACGGCCAACTTTTTGTGGTTGGACACTTGAGGGTGAGTTATAGCAGTGACGTAAAGTTTTTTCATTGAATCAAATGAAAGAACCTATGCGAAATGTATGTTCTACATAAGTTACACACAGATGTAATACAATTATGATTTCTTTTACTTACTAATGCTGCAAGATATTTTATTTAGCCATATTTTTAATTTCTCCCACTTATTCAGTTATTCATTTTACTTCACAAACCCACACTGTTTGATCTTGGGATACCAAGTTAATTTTCACGTTCACTTAAGAACTCCCTTATTGATCCATTGGCGGGTATGATTTATTTGCGAAATGTGATTTATTTTTTTAAACATTTGTGCAGAGTGTTACTTAAATCAATTGGATTGTACTTCCTGTTCTTAGAATTGTTATGGGTTCAATAATGTTTATTTCTATACAAAATGGAAGCAATAAATAATTGTATCATTCCATGTTGCTGCGTTCCTCAGGTTTTGCTTATTTTCACTTCTTCTTGAAGCTTATATTAATTTAACTTGGCCCTTTTTTTCTGCAGCATAAATGGCATTGTCTGCTTCTTTAAACTTTTCATGTCATAATGTTGTTCAAAAATAATGAACTATATTTGCTTTCACCGAATATTTTATTCATGAATAACCTACCACAAGGCCTGTAGAACTCGATGAAAATATTGTAGTTGATTAAAATCTAAGTTAACATATATTTTCAAGCAGATTCACTCAGACTTAACACGAAATAAATTATATTACCGTGAGACACTTCCATTATGTCGCCTACAAAAACTTACTTCTGCATATTTTTTGTACGTTACATCTAATTTTTTGCATTTCACGTAAGACTATTCATAACTATGCATTTAACAAAAATTTTGGTTCTATGTCCTTTTGATTGTTTTTTTAATTTAGTTAAAACGTTTATTTTATTTACAAAAGCAGAGCTTGAATTTCGGTTTAGTTTTCAACTAGACTGATCCCATTGCGTAATACATTTTTTTTGCCTGCCATTATCAAACTATTAGCATAATGTACAATGAGTACAACACATACTTGGCCATTAAAACAATATGACTTGCAATTGATGGCTCATAAACGTTTTCATTTTGCATTTTACTGTCCATCCTCTTAAAGCTGAAAATGTGTACTTACTGCGAAATTAATTTTCAAGAAGGGTGACACATCATTCAAATGTCTTATCAACCAAATATGAACTGTCCTAAAATGTTAACCTCTATCAAAAGTATGAAAAAAATATCATGTTCTGGCATATAAGTTGTGCACAAATGAAATACAATTGTATAAATTTTGGAAAAAGAGGGAACTGGACGATGGTGAACAGAATGCAAACACCACTATTATAAAACGTGCGTGTACTCGCCTACGTTACGGTAATTATTATTTATTTAAAACGAATTTAATAGTGTTTAAGGTGAAATAGTATCCGTTAAGATTACTATAGAATGTTAATTCGATTATTTTAAAAATTTACAATTGATTCGTAAACATTAAACACTGTGGTTATTGTGATGGTTTTGAAGTATCCTTTAGCTGGTTATCTTCATACGGTTAAGATATTTTAGGGGGTTCAAAATATGGATCACCAGTCTTACCAATTACTCTGTAGCAACACCAAAACACTGTGTCGCCACACTTGTGACGATAGCGTCGACAACATCTTCCGGTGTGAGATAAGTAGACGTAGATACACATCGCTTCAGAAATTTTTGACAGTTCTTAGGATACTTACATGTTGTTTTACACATTGTTTATACAATGCTTGTTGAATTTTTGGTGCTGAAATTAAATAAAAATTTCATTACACACACAATACACTTTTTTTTTCTTTTCCGTGTGTGTCACTACATCATGTACACATTAAATTATAATTTATAATTTAGTGAAGATATGTCAAGCGGATTGTATACTTGTAGTTACATTCAAGATTAAACGCATTCCGTTCCTGACCTGGTATCTAGATTTATGTTTCCAAGGTTTTCCGAAATCACTCCAAACAATGGGTGAGGTATATCATCAATACATGCCATAGCCTGTTTTGTCCCCGTTTTCTATTTCTTTAATTATTTTGTTCCCGTGTACAAAGTGAGTTATCATTGTGTATGTTTATTTTGACTGGTGATAGCAAATGAAAAAAGGTCGTCAATATGTATTTTTAATTTGTTCATAAAGTGAATCATAGCGGAAGTAAAGCTATCGTAGAACTATACAATAAATTAAAATTTTTGACACGTCAAATAAAAACCACTTGGTATTAAGGCACGACGTTCTTTATAGTGTCAAAACAGCAATGTAATACGAACTAGTAACACACGTTTTTTTTTAAAGTGAGATTTAAGTCGAATTTCAAGCTTCCCTCTTTAGCTTATCTACTTTGCAGACGAAAGAAAAATACATATTTTGCTTACTTTTCGATAGCAAGACGTAAAATTAACGTTTCTACCTGCATACTGGTGACAGGAACATCGTATAGTCGAAGTGGGTTTGTGTTATTGAATCGTTATGTGCCTTTCAGCAACCAGTTCTGCCTTAAATTATAAGTACTATGCCTAAGGAAATCATTAAGTTCTGTTTTAGTTTTTAAAATAGACCGCTATTTTTTTTTTAAAGTTTATTTGCTATATACAGCGCACGGTATGATATATATCTGCGGAGTTCAATTTGACCGGGTCACAATTTACGAGTGGAGCATTGTGTGTATAGACAGTGAAATTTCGTGAATTCATTGACCCGCATGTTAGAATCAAATATCCTATGCATACTCAAGTCATGTCTATTCGTTACTTGTCTGCTGTTCCACTACGCAGCAGCTAGTGGACAAATGGTCGGGGCTTGAGTATGCATATTATATTTGATTCTAACATGCAGGTACTTGAATTCGCTCAATTTTACCATCCCTAATTATGTAATATCGTAGTACATATGCAAATCGGAATTCCCTCATATCTGAAGTAGTACCTTGCACAAGTGCGTGATCAGCCGCATTACGCGTCATGCAAAAATATGATGCGGGCTTCACCGTTCCACCAAGCATTCCCACACAGTCCGTCTCATCTGCCGCCAGTCAATACCCGCCTCCAGAAGAGCCTTTCATTTGCGTTTCGATGCCGAGGCCGATATGAATATTTACCGTTGGGTGAATAATCCGAAGTGCGATAAGCGCCGTGGATAAACAGAGCTCCGGATTTGCAGCCAACCTTCGATCATCGTTTACAGTTTAATGCAATCTATCGCTGAGATTGTGGAAGCCACCGTTGGCCTACTGGCTAGAGTTTTGGCCTCCAAAAAAAGACGATCCGTGTTGAACTCAGTGTTAAACATTTCTGTCAATTCGCGGACTTCAGAAAAGTACTGCAATTATTCAGAAGTGGTTTCCGTAATTTTTTGTTTGCGGAAGTTTTTTCCGTATTTTTAGTTGACGAACGTTCAACCATAAATTTCCATAAATTCACGGAAATATGTTTCTATAATACTAAAACATATTTTTTGATCATCTTTTAAAAATGTTGGAATTCATGTGCACTACAGTTCTTACAGTTAATATCAAGTACGCTGATGTGAAGCGAAGAGAAGAAAGTCGGTAGAAGAGAAGCGAAGCGCCACTTCCTGGTTGCCCGCACTCATCCGCGAAGAGAAGAGATGTGAGGCGACGAGCAATACAGCCAACGGCTCATACCGTGCATGGACAAAGGACAGGTGAAGCGAGGAGAATTGAAGACGTGCGTGCTCCGCGAATAGTCTGAAGCGATAAAGTGAGTGAAGAGAGCGTGCCACCTTGCTTCGCTTCGTCGCAATGAAGAGTCCTGAGGAGGCAACATAGTTTCTCCTGAAACATGACGACTGAGACGAGGAGATGCGAGGCAGCACGCACTCGTCACTCGGTTAGTCGCTTCAGACTATTCGCGTGGCACGCACATCTAATAATTGCGCTTCCCCTGTCATCCTGCAGTGGACGGCCACGCATGTTACTGTTTAGAACTTACCCCAGGTTTAAAAACAATCGCACCTCTTATCTTCGTTTCGCGCAAGTTGTATCCACACAAAGTAAGATATTATTCTTATAATGGTACTGATGAAGTTCTGTAACATCAGCATGTCGGATATAAAAATTAATCTCTTACTATTGCATTGAACTCGCTTGCTGACCACGTGGTCAGTTTTGTATAGCTGTTTGGGTGTTTGCCTGATAATCACACGGCTGTAGCTGTCAATTCCAAAATTCTGACAAGTGTTCCAGGTTAGCCTGGTACTTTAAGACCTCGAGATAGCAGAGAAAAAATTTCGTAATTTTGAAAAATAGAATGCCACTAATTTAAGAAAGTTAATTTTTTGGTGAAAATGTATTTCTCGTAATTTTACGTAAGTTTTTGTTATAAAGGAAAATGAGGGTCTGTGATTAAGGAAGATCTCTGGATAACATGTTGCCAGTACTTTTCTGTAACTTTGTACAACAACTGTATGTGTACATCCGGTGGGGTCAGTTCCAGGATTTTCACACGCATGAATCGTGCCGGACAATGCCGCTGGCTGTCGGGATTTCTCGGAGATATTCAACTTCCCCCATCTTATCATTTCGACGCTGTTCAATACTCACACAATATCACCCCTTACCACCGCTACGGACCAATATGTTAAATGCTGGCCAAAATCACTTCACGCAATCTCACTTTTAATTTCGACTATATAATTTTACTGGTGGAAAGACTGTAGCAAAGTTCAGTTCATATTATACCTGAGTTTCGCAAACTTTCGGTTAGTATATTTTCAAGTGAGGCGGTCTATGAAGGACGTTTTAGATATTTTGGAGGGGTTTATTTTAAGTGTTTTTATAGGAATGTGTCTTTACAATAATATTATGTCCTTCTCCAAAGATTTTTTTCTTTTTATTCATTACCACGATGGGCATGTATTGAAAAGTTTCGTAGAAAATAAACGTATTTACGAACACACTGCAACGCATTTGAAATGCGTGTTAAGAGGCGCCCCTCAGTGTTTAACCCCCGGCGCAAAAAGAGGGATGATATATGTTTAACGTGTGTATCTATGAATGTGTGTGTCTGTCCGTGGCACCGTATCTCTTAAAGGGATGAACCGATTTAGCTACTTTTTTGTTTAAAAGGTGACGAGATCGAGATTAAAAAAAACCTTTTCAGCCGTTTGGAGATCATCAGGTATTTTCTTGTTGTTGAAGGGATGTAAGCAAATTCTACTTGTCTGATCAAATCGAAATTAGGTATTCTGTGGCGTCATTGATATTACACTAACATATAGTCACCTTGACCTGATGCCGCAGCATCATCAGGAATCAGCAGGATACGGAACTCCTCACCAGCCGACAGTCTTTTGTTCATTCTTAATTTAGGTTTTATTTGTAATCAAAGAAAATTACCTATATTTCATAGTTTATTAAGTGTTTGTTATCCGCGTGTCTGCAGGGGTGGACAGCAAGCCCTCCGACGTGGACGGGCTACCGTACTCGACGATCCTGTACGGCAACGGGCCTGGATACACACAACCGAGGGCCGTGCCGTCCAACTACAGCTCGGAGTCAGAGGAGAAGAACTCAGTTCATGGGTCGGCGGTGCCTCGTCAGTGGGCCACGCACGGCGGAGAAGACGTTCCAGTCTACGCCCAGGGACCTCTCGCCTCCGGTAACTAACTGCCTCTCTTCCTCCCGTGCCTTGCTTCTGTCCAGGGTTAAGTGGTATCGAAAGGTACGATGTCGAGTGGACGACTGGAATACTCAGTCGTCAATAAAATCTGAACTATTCATCAAAATTCGATGAAATTTTTTTGCCGAGTAGATAATGTATCAGCAGGCTATTATTATATAGCACCGTGCGGTAGTATGCTTTACTTTTGAGTAATAAATTAAATACATATTATAAAACTAAAAGCTTGAAACCACAAAATCTAAAACAATGGAAAAGTGTAAATTTTATAGTATTTCGAATGATATTATCTAGGCCTCGATAATTACCAATATTCAAATAAAACGGGAATTTGTTTTTTAATTCGGTTATTATAGAAACCTAGGCAAATCATATTTTAAACATTATAAGAACGATAGTTTCCCATTGTTGTAGATTTTGTAGTTTCAAACCGTTATTTAAAAAATAATATTTTTTTACATGAAAGTGAAGCATACTACCACATAGCGCTATGTAAATAAACGTCCGCTGAAAAAATATCTTCTCGGCGAATAATCTCATCGAATTTCGATGTGTAATTCAGAATTTACTGACGATTGGATATTCCAATAGTCCGCTCGACTTCGTGCAATTCCGTATCCCTCAAGGTGTGTGCGCACGGAAAACTTCAGTTGTGTTAAAATTTAATTGGATGTGATTTGTTTTGTAGGATTACATTTTGAATTTTTGTTACTCTTATGAAAATTGTTACCTTCCATAATTTTCGTATAATGCCATGTCAATGTCTAAATTTGCATCAAACAGTTTTATGCTAGAATGAAAAACCAACTGACTTACCGAAATTAAATAATTCACACTTAAGAAGATGACTCACGGGATTCGTCAGAACACAACGAAAACCTCATAAATTATTTTGAATTAAAGAAATTGAAATTAAATTAAGATCACCACGAATATCTCCAATTGCATTGTACTTGCCACCGTTTCCCAAGCAATGTAGAGAAACACCCCTCGATAGGCCGGATATGTACGAACACCATTTTGTGGACCGTAATAATATTCACTCGATAAATTTACTGTGGTATGGGGGTCTGACCATCACTTATTTTATGTAAGTCCAAACTGACCCTGCAGTGCCCACGATTCAAGACTGTTACGGAAAATTACAATCTGTCATTGCTTCAATACAGGGTGGCGACTTTATCCCAATGCGGTGCTATTTGGCGATTTATGTTGCCAGTTTAAAGAAAGGTTTATTGTACCAGCAGTTAACCATCAAGAAAGACTAGCAGTTTACCACTTTAATCGTACTCATATAAGTGCTAGGAGAGTAAAATTCTCTGGGAATTTCAAAAGAAAATTTCCGTCCTCCAAACTATTTACGCACGCAGCCTAATTTTGCTGCCAATATTATTAAATGCTATGGAGCATTATGCAAATTCTCATGAATCACGAATGAAGGTTCTGATTTCGTGTAGGCTCCCAATCAAGAAGAAAATGTGCATGTTGCAGCATATTTACATGGTGTTGATCAAATTTAACTGCTGCTCTAGCACAGCAACAACAGCTGATAAGTATATGTGCATAAATATCAAAATTAGGACACATATGTAATGCTATACGGAAAAAACGGATTTGTGGTGACCACAAAATATTTTGTCAATATGGACATCACCAAAATCTTTTGTAATTGTTACCAATTTTATTTGTAGTCACTGAAAAAGTTTATTAGTAGCAGCAAAAATATTTTGTGGTCATCCCAAAAAAAATTAGGCAAGATTCTTATTGTCAAAATATTTTGTAGTGACCAATAAGTTTTTTTCAGTGTAGTGTATTTACAGTTTTATCTGCTGTATCTAATTAAATCATTTATTAACATGGTGACAACAATGAACAATAAATCCTAATATAAATTTAGTTAACAGACATTATCTATGTTACTACCAACAAGAAATGGAATACATAAACATTTTGTTTGTCGCTAGTAAGTTATGTTTTCAGCGTCGCTACTACTGTTTCATTGGCTATCTCAATGTCTTAATAGCTCACAACAGGTAAGCCAAAGTTAGACACTAAATCACGTGAAGATTCAGACGTTGGCAGTCCAAATTCATTTTCTAACTTAAAATTCTGTAATTTATTTATTTTTTTTGTTTTGAAGCATCATGTACTCAAATAGTAATGTACGTTTATTTTATAAAGTCACCCGTATCTAAATTTTGTTTTCTACTCAAGGCCTTCCTTTTGGTGGGTTATTGTACAATATAAAAAGTTATATCAGTTAAATAAATAACAAAAATGTAAAATAATAGCTTGTTGGCTAAGCTAAAGCTGTAATATTATGTATGTAATTTAAAATAGAATTATGAAACTTTAAAGCATCCCACAACACATTATGTTACCAATTTTGGTTTATGAAAACCATTCCAACTATTCCACTGTAATAATATTAACAACAACTGCGACAATAATGATAAACTCTAGTAAATAGTACTTGTACCTTTGCTCGTACCGGTCTACCAGTAGTAGGAATGTAACTTATTTTCTCTGCTCCTCCGTATATACTATATATAACGTGAGACTCCTGGCAAGGGTTGTATCCTCATCAGTGCTCCCACTGCTAGATGCAACATTCTCGGATTGCCATGTTTCTGGTACGCCCAAGGAATTAACGAGAGGTGAATCTTTTCCAAGTGTATCCAAAATTATGTTGTCCATTTCATCAAACTTAGAAGTAGTGCATCCCTCACTTTCCGATTGTCGCCTGTTATCTACGTTTGCCTGTAATGTAAAATGAAGTCCCAGATTAATCTTGCATATAAAATAAATTAAGTTAATATATCATGTAGTTGGCTTATAACAAATTTTAAGGTTATGATACTTACCATGCCCCTTTCTTCAAATTTTGGCACATAACGTCACAATCACATTCCCAGCCCTTTCGTTGGAGCACAACTCTCAGTGACTACGCAATCGTTCAATACATCGTTCTAAGCTAACTGCCTATCTTTCTTCGTTAGTTTGTCCGAAAGTGCTGCAAAAATGTTTTTATGTTTATAATTTTTTTAAGAATACATATTTTGTCGTGCATCTGCGTTTGCCGTAATCTCATTTACATATCAATACCACTTCGTAACTTTCTTTGTGGAACGCTTCAGATCCACACTTGTAAGAAATTCCCTTGACTTGTAGTTTTATGAAATAAGCTACTGGTTGAAATGACTGACTAGTTTAAATGTCTCTGAATATTTGGCGTCGACTTAGTCAAATTGATGATATGACCAAAAATATATATTCTTTCTTGGAAGAAAAAATTTGTAATTGACGCCACTGATGATATCTCATCGCCTTGAAGATAGGCAATGAAACTTACGTTTACGCTATAGAAGTGTCATCGTTTCAGTCAAATGGCAACGTATGGATAACGAAAAAATAACGCTGGACACATTTAAACTGCACTAAGTACTAACAGTCCGATCACATTAAATTACAGAAAATATATGTTAAAAATATAATTATCAAGGAGACAGCGTCTAACAACCACGACGCTTGTGATTCTTCCCAACGGAAGTTAGACAAACTGCAAACACAACTCACGGTAATCCCCCAATTCATTAGTATTACACACCGATATATGTATATTTTATACATATATGTATATATATATATATCAGACAACAGTTTTCCATCTGAACTGTACATCGTCGGTGATAATGCAAACCCTTGTGTGTCAAAACTTGCGTGTTTAAATGAAAAAAGAAGAAAAAAATATGTAGAAGTAAAGCTGGCTAAATGATTCTATAGCCTATAATGTGAAGTTTTTCCATCAGGTTTCAGTACAACATAGCGGTACTAGAAATATTATTTAATAAGTCGTATTAAAAATGTGAAATTTTTATTAGTTAGGTTTCTAAGTTGATATAAATGACATACGAAAATCTTCTTCTCCGGCGACAAATGTGACCAGGAAGGTGGCTCCACTCATTAACAGTGTCGGCTGTCTACTATGCATTATCGCAATGCTTCGTATTTCATACATAGGTAAAAACAGATCTTCGTATTCTCTACTATTCTTGGTACAAATTCTTAGTAAGCACCGAGTAAAATTTTGAACGAACTTTGTTGTTGCGGGCGGGGCGGGGGGGGGGGGATGGGCGGTTAAAAAGACAAATGAGATAATATTTCTGTAAACGGTGTTTTTTTTTGTTGCGTTCCACAAAGCTTGCACGCCGCTCTTGATAGCTAATAATTATTTTTTGTTCAGCTTTTTCTGAAGCAAGTGTATTTCACGTTTTGTTACAGCATTTATTTAAAACCCTGTTTAAGTTTACACTGGTCTAACTGTTTCATGTTCGTTTGTGTGCCTTTGACGTGCTTTTAATTAGCTTGCCCAGTTACAATTAGTAATTCTTACACTTTGTTTTGTCAGTTAATTATTATTTAACACTGACTGTCTGGAATTTAAATTAATTAATAAATTAATGAAGTGGGAATATACGTGTTTCATAATGGAGAAAGTAAGCGATTTTTTTAATGAAATGTTAATATTCAGCATTACTGACTTGAAGTAGCACTTGGAGTTAATTTTTAAGGATATTGAAAATAACAAAGTTTTTAATCTCAAAATTGGACTGTAGTCACTCAAACGAAAATGTAATGGTCAAAATATATAATTTTATAGCACATACAGGTTTTTTTCTAATCATATCAACAATTCTGGCTACAACTTGGGTTCTCTAATTTTTTTTTTTTTTTGCTCAATATATTCGAGTTTGTCAAGTCAATACGACGCTATTAGCAACTGCATTGTATGTTAAGCTCAAATACAAACATTGACCGTACATACCAATAACATTTCTAGTTTACTTTCGTTGTTTCCCTTTCCCATCTCCATTGTATAATGTTAAACAATATTTATTTACAAATATTTGCTGCACTACCCAAAAAGTTAAGTCTATTGAGCATTTCGGAAAATACATTTCGCTGTAAAGAATTCTTAACATTTTTTTTATAATTTTAATTACAAAATCCACAAGAGTCTCAGATTTTGTGCGCGAGCAATAACTTCTCATTCTTCATGTGGCTCAATATTACAACCGCAGTTTTGATTAAACCTGTGCACATTACATTTTAAAAACGTTACATAAAAACTCTTCTTTGTGTTACGTGACACTGTGGCACCTGTCCTCTCTTGATAACTTATCTTAAGTGCGTACGGCACGACCAAGTCTATGCCCACTGTCCAAACACTGGCCAATACTGCATTTTGAATAGCCCACCAATATCGGAAACATTTTAACTATATATTTTAAAGTTACATTCAACGATAGTTATACTGAAATAATTATTTTATGTTCGGCAATGCTTCTTTTCTAAATTCTGTGGAGACAGTGTTCGAACTTCAGGAGAATAAGTAACTGAGAATACATTGAAAACAAATATTTTATAAAATAACGTTACGTAAAAACCTATAGGAGATTACTTAAATTACTTAAATGTTGAACTTGTGAAAAGTAGTCAGTACGAATGATATTTATCTTGGACCGAGACAAGATTTAGTTCAAAATTTGGCCATAGCTCCGAAAAGGTTGTCACCCCTGGACTACACCAACAACCTCTGCAAGACAAGGAAGTGAAATTGTGAAGTGAAGCGATTTTTGTCAGCAATCAAAATTTAGGTGTTCAGCGGGAGTGAGGGGTAACATGACGTATGTAGGAATAATGGTGCGGGGGAAACGGTAGATCCCCGAGAAATCCCGCCGACAAACGGAGTCGTCCAGCCCGATTTACACGCCGCCAGGAATCTAACCCGGTGTGATGTGAAAGCATTAGCCACTGCGCCAGTCGCGACTCCTAAGAAGTGAAAGAGTGAGTGAATATGCAGGTTGTTCACTAAAAAAACACCGACAAACTTCGACAGGTTGTGAAAAATAATGCAGAAATATATAAAGAAATTTTTGTACAAAACCGTAATATTAAGGGAGTAATTCGTCTTTGAATATTAAATTTTAAAATTTGGATTTCCACACAAACCGAATACTAATCGATGTAAACTGACACAACTCAAGATATTACTGCATGACAATACGGCCTTACGAAAATAAAAGGAGTGGTAACCGTTAAATCACTGTAAACTTTTTTAACGTAAGGATAATCCAACATTTAAACGTGGATTATTGGGTAATGTGAACTTATTAATAGAAAAGGTCCTCTTGTAGCGACTTTCTTAGGGCTCATAGTTTTCGTGCAAAACACAGTGAAATTGTGGCGTAGTGACAGAGCCTAGTGTGTACGCAACACTGCGTACACGGGTGTCTGATGTATTCTGCAGCGCCGCACAGATGATGGCGGACATTCACTACTCTTTACTCACGATTTCTCGTGGCTTTCTTTGTACACGGTGCCTCTTAGCATAAAGCCATCCCGGCGCCCGGCCCCGCGGGCGTGGGGAGAGATCACGCTCTACCACACAGTGGACTTTAGCTAACAGTCAGTTAGAACCGCCAAACCTCTAGACGGAACACTAACTTGCCCCTCAATCCACCTTCCAAAGGAGTAACAGTAGCTAGTGAGAGAGCCTATGGCTACCCATTCCAGGTTCTCGCCCACCATCCTGCCACTACCCCACCTCCCGACTGTAATACCCGAGCCCAGCCACCTCTTGGTTTGAGACGGGGCCTATCTAACCCCTAACAGACTGTCAAGGTCTGCTACCGGGCACTATTGCAGCCTATCCATCGACCTTTCTCAGAGGAAGGGTCCTCTCCAGATCTGCCCAGTATCTGGGCAACCACCACCACTACGACACCAACCAAGACCAGGCACGAGAGAAAATCTCATCGTGTGGCTATTTGGTCGCCCGTAGTACTACCTAATTTTCGTGGCATTTGTGGGTTTTCCAGCCTGATCGGCTGGGTCCTACAAGAACGCACAGGGTGTTCCTTTTGGCAGAGCACCCACCGGGTGGGAGGGGGGGGGGAACACCCTTACAGCCGCACGGCTCGGTCGTGTGTCTTGTTTCCCCAGACTGCACCAGGTTCGTCCGTTACCATTACCCATTGTCTCCCATTTGGAGACTTGGGCTTTTGGGCCCCAATAGCCTGAGCGCTAGGTAGCCTAACGCCCCACCTAGAGGTTTCTCCTTGTTACCATCTGTCGGAGAATCCATCAAGGCAGATACCCCTTTCCAAGCTCTGAGGAGCCGGGATGCATAGGGCCCGCACGCCACAGCCTGCATTAGTTCTAAGATCCAGTGGCGCCACGAGGAAGCTGCAGGTAGACTTGGGTGTGAGAGGTTTTTGTGCTGAGAGGTCACGGAAGCGTAAAGCTGGCACCAGAGGCCGAGGAACCCACCAATACTCACAAGCCCCGGAGCAACATCAGCACCCCTGCTAGAGTGTTCGCGGTTACTCCCTTCGGATACTAGAGCGTGGTACAGCTCCGACACCTCAAACAGGGAGATGCTCTACTCGTATTCCGATTACTCCTAGGCGAGAACACACCTAAATCTGTTCATGTTCACTGTAAATATCGCGTACCGTAGTTTAAATAGCACACATAACAGTAACCAACCACATGATGGTTATTGGCAACGAGATCTTGGGTGTCGCTGAGAATGAACAAAATCAACACGGAGTAGCATAGGAAAGAAAGTATACTGGGTGATACGTGAGATTCCCGGGAAATTCCGCAGACTAACATCACTCGGCATTTCCAATAGACCACGAGCTGAATGAAGTACGGGAGGTTACCTCAGTCACATCACCAAGTTTTGTCGAGAACCGGGATCGTGGCATGTCACGGGCTAGAGGACTGGCGCCCTGGACAAGTTAAGCTTAACCGTCCCAAATAAAACAAATTTAATGTATTACGTTATTTTAATGTTTCTTCCGTTAATATTGCAGGTCCGTTTTCTCTTTAATATACTCAACTGCTATTTCTACTGAAAGAGAGGAGGAGAGAGATAGAGAGACAAAATGTGCGTGTTTGGAATAAATTAAAATTTCTAAGTTCATACTAATGAATTGAGTTGGTGTTTCCATTTAAAGTAAGAATTTTTTTTCTTCTTGCGAGTTGCGCTTTATTCCCAGTTACAACCCTGCGCAATTGCCCAATATGTTCTGTTAGAAAACGAAGTCTATATATTGACTAACATACGCAATACTGTTTAGAGTTTTAAGACAGCAGGATTTTTTAAAAAATGCTAGTTTTATATATTTTGTTCAATATATTGCCAAACGCGACGTTAGTATTCCATTGCTCACGCGTTTTTTAAACAAAGTGCATTCAATTTTACTTCGTGTTCGTTATCGTTGCAAGTACTGTTTGCACTTTTTATTTTGCGATTTAAATGGTTTCTTTCGTCTACTAATAGTCGCTTACCTTGCTCTCGAGCACGGTAAGTGGAGAACAGATCGAGAGACTGTAATTTAATAATTAATGACGGGTAAACGGCACTAGGGTTGAATCCGAACACATAAAACTGACATTTTTGCTTACCTACCTTACCCTCGTGATCATTCGAAATCGTCTATGGTCATCCTAGAGTTTAGGAAGAGAATCGTGAAGACAGGTGTAGTGTGAAACAATTTTTAGTAAGGCATGGGGGCTACAGGGGGAGGTGCCTTACCTTTAATACAGTTTCACTTTGGGAATTCACTAGCAACAATTGTGTATTAATCACAAACATTAATATTCGTCTCTGCAACTATGTCAAAGATTTGCATTGGACGAAATGTTCGTTTAGTAGGTTATATGTATATATAATATATTTTTAATCTAGGAGAGTGTTGTGGTGTATTAGTATGATGACGGAACCGTATTCTGGAGATTCTGGGTTGGAATTCAGACTCCGGAAATTATAATTTCGGTTTTTCATTGTTGCCTGAAATCACTATATGATAGATGGTTTCTTAACGTAGGCCATAGTCGACTTCTTTCCTAGTTCCTGTCCTGTGTGACATATAAAACGGTCTCTAACGACCTCGCTGTCGAAGAGGCACAAAGCCCGATTTAATTAAAATATTTGGGGGGGGGGGCGCCAACGTGTCACCGCATCCAAACCACCCTTAATTGTTCTATAACGATGGAGCATATTAGGATAGAGTTTTAACTCGGTGTTAAATGACCGTAATCTTAATTTCACTGAAGATGTCCTAAGTTGGTAAGATCTAAAAAGACTCCAACATCAGGTCACTAAGTTAAATACCATTTTGAATTTGATTTCACCGGGACTGTCCACCAATATCTTCATATTACAAAGTTTGTTATTACATGTAACTTTATTAATATGAAATGAACTAACTATTGATTACGTGCTTTTGTTGAGATATGAAATTTTAATCTGTTATTACATATAAGCATTTATTTTTGGTGGCATGAATTGCTACTATGTATTCCTGCCACTTCAATATCTTCGGCAACGATTCGTTTGTCCTAGTCTACTCACGAGGGCTAACATCGTACCGTACATGATAGAAAATACAGAGAGATTTTTAGCAGCCCCGACTGGCAATTTTTTTTTAAATTCATGTGATAATATTATGTATTGTAACACGTTATTTCTGGAGGTGTATTGAGATAAAATTATGGTTGGAAATCTCACCACCAAATTATACGCTTGCTGTGTTAATCAAAAAGTTATTTCACCTATCTATACGGCAGATGGTCTCCTCTTTAGTTTTAAGAAAGAGCGAGTGTTAGACAATTTTATTATATTTTCAGAATAAGTTAACTTTCAAGAGTTCAAGGATTTCTCTTGCAATGATTCTGCATGACAAATTAATAAGAGATTCTGTTATTATCCATGCCAAGCAGAGTAAAATGAATATATCCTATGCTTTGTCGAGGAGAAACATTTGATACTAAAATTTGAATAAATGATATGGCTTAAAAACTGAAAATACAATAAAACTACCTAACACCCCTTAGGGTCTTACACCCCTCGACATGCTGTCAGCGCGCCTGCTCCGAGTCATTGGCGGGTATGCATTTTTGTCCGTAAATATAATACAACGATGCCGAAAGCATGTCGTCGCACAAATTAATCATTATAACGTCTGAAATTAGAACGAGTTTGCTATTCTGTTACAGCAGAATACATAACGTTTAGGGGGGGGGGGATGCTTGAACGCCAGGGACTCAGAGCTGGCGCTCGGACAGTAGAGCAAATGTCATGCTCCATCTTTGTTCCAGCAAACACAGAAAGTAATGACTGTAAGCCAGCCAACAACGGTATGCCGGAATGCCAGATGCCGGACCGATGTATTTTACCGGTACAGGGTCAATATCTTTTTTTTTTTTTTGAACCAGCGGCTGACATTCAGTCGCCAGGTCAGACACCAGAGCACTATCGGCATTATTTCGAATAGACGTCTTTCCGTTAGTATATCAGACAATGGGATATTGGTGGTTGAGTGTCGAAAATAATGGTGGGGCAGTGACATCTGAGTGTCGAAAAGACAATGAGCCGGTGATAGCTGAATGTAGGATAGACAACAGGCCGGCGTCGGCTAAGTGTCGTAAATGTGTAGGACAGGCGATGGCCGAACATCGACCTAAATGCATATCCAAATACCTTCATGTGCTCTTAAAAACGTGTTTTCTTGTGTTTCGTACATGATACTTTGTAATTATACTGTATCAAATAGGGGTCCTTGGGAGTGGAATGCGTTAGTCTCATACTTAACGTTCCTCTGATTCAGTCCGTCATGAAAAACACTACAACACGCCAACTTGTTGAAATGTTCTAGTGATGCATATCAACGTGCAACTGTTCTTGCCATCGGGGTAATATTGGCATGAGTTTGCGGACAGGTTGTGTATTCTTGAATTACTAATTGTTGATTAGTAGCTTATGAAACATATAACAATTGAGCTATTACTTGAAATACACCAGGAATTGAACCCATTATGCAATCATATCTTCTTTTCACAAACTAACTGTTAGCCATCACAATACACTGTAAAAATTGTTTTCGTACTATTACAAAGAAAATCCTGGGAAATCCTGTTGCCAAAGAAATTCATTGTAAAACTACAATGGTTGTCCTTGTAATAAAATACAAAGTATATGTTTGTACAATTTCAAGGACTAGCCTTGTAGCTGTACTTTCAAAAAGGAATAAAATAAAATAAATTTAAATGTTTGTTGTACTTCATAAATAACACTGAACTTAATTATCAAATAATTCTTGAATAAAGGACGTATGCATAAAATTATAAAAAAAAAAAAAAAAACATTTTGGGAGGTGCTAAAGTTTCGAACCACTCGCCTCACGCTTAGCATTCAAGCTTCTTAACCCTAAACCACTTCGACTTCTGTATAGTAAAGTCTTTATTTATTTGCAAATATTCAATGTACATTTCAAATTCTTTCTTATAAAGCACGCAATTATTATATATATTCACTTCATTTCAGAAAAATAGTTTTCAGAGATGGTGATCTCTGCATAAGTAACTTCCGGCAAACTTAAAATTTTTGCAGGCTACACATTTTTTCTAAGTCTTTTTGCAAACAAAATCCATTTAACCATATAAACTAGTACTTTTACAAGGAAACTTTTTCAACATTTGCGAAAGTTTGTACAACTACGAAGGAGTTGCCTTGTCTTATTTTACAAAATAATTTACAGTCCAGGAACTGTCGGTATACGTACAAAGAATGCCTTTGTAGTCTTACAAAGTTTACCTTTGTAACTTCATAAACTAATGATTTTACAAAGCAAATCTTTGTACTTTTACAAGGATTTGTAAAAGTTCAAAGAAAATACTTGTAAATTTTACAAAATTTTTTAGAGTGTACAGACAGCAAATTAATTTTCTTTCAATGTTGCTATGGTATCTTTATACTATCATTAAAACGACTGCAGGTCGATATCTTTCCCGTGACAGACAACCACTGTCTGAAAACGACTTTGTGCTCTTAACAGCCCTATTGCCGAAATATTTTGCGTGTCCGTAAAAATACAGCGGGCTGGTATTGTTCCGCGACATGATAACACTGTCTGAAAATTGTCACTGCGCTGTTTTTGGTTCGGTATCTTATTGCCAGTGTCTTTTAAAGGTCTTTACAATGACGCTTTCCTATTAAAGGACTCTGCGCCGTTAATGGCAAGGATAATTCTTGACAGTGTCTTTTAATGGACCCCTCTAGTGAATTTTAACGAGAACATCCATACTACGTGCAAATAAAACGAAATCGATTTGTGTTGAAATTTTTGAATTTGAAGTTGATTTGAGATAACTACAGATTCTTAAAGTTCGCGCTTTTAGAACGCCCACGGCAACTTGCAGTGACGTCACAAGCCATAATACACTCCGAGCTTTGGCAAGATAGCTGACTGCTGTCGCACTCCGGCGGAATGCCAGACTACGCTTGGTCAATAAAAAACGATTTTTAAGTCTCTTACGGTGGTTCGTTTGGCTATACGTAAGTAGTCAATCATAAAATGTAACAAATGTTATACTTCAAAGTATTCGAGTCGGAGGTTTCATAAAAGTTTAGTGTTACGCACATTGTTATATCACACAATATCAGAGCAATATCCGAACACTGTTATATGCAATAATACATTAAATAAACCTGTTTACTGGCGCAAACCATTGTTATATTGCATTATTTAATACCCATATATTTACTTTACAATAGAACCACACCAAGTGTGGGCCACGACGGTGCAATGGTTACTCTCTAGGCTGATATTGGAAAACCTAAGTGACTTAAATAATCTTTCGGATTAGTATAATATTGTTTCTCAGATTTTGTATGGACCGTCTATTCTTTATCCAAATTTAATATCTTGTATAATCAATAGTATTTTGTATTTCATTACGGATATTAGGTTCATATGCAATACATAAATTTATACAGCAAATAATAATTCTGAACTATAGTGTGGTTTTGGTTTAGCGTACCGCAAAAATTTGTTATTTATGTTGTATAACAGTGCTGCACAAGCCTACTGCAGTAGGCCATCATTTACCACTAATGAAGTGTTCATTACGTATTATGTGAAGTAACGAGTGATTGAACACACACAAAATAAATATATTTAGCCTAAATGCAAGCTTAACCATATAAGACCTATTATTTTAATGTAGGTACACTATCCTACTAAATCACATAAAAATTACTTTTGCGATTCGCATTCAATTTAAATCGTTGTTTCTTCTGCGCAAATATAGATTTTTTGTATTAGACGGTCGTAAAACTATCTAACAGTATTTTAAAAAAATATATGACGTACGTAGGTTTTGAACCAGGATTCTTAAAAATAGCAATCAAGTACTTTAAAAAAAATTTTTAATTTTAATTTTTATTTTTAATTTAAAAAAATGTTTGGTGCAGTGGCGATGCGAAAGCTTCCGCATCATCACTGCACCAAACAATCCCCCCTTTAATGTGACTTAATTCGAGTGACCCCAGTACTTTGCGTGATTCAATTTGAATTGTGACAATTTATGAGACCCAAATGGACAAACACAAATGTACACCCAGCCAGACCTGGGAATCGAACTCAGAACCCACCGCACCAAAGTCGACCGCTCAACCAACTGAGCCACGGGGGGTCGGCTCCATCAATACGCTACACTTTATACGCTGATTGCCATGCTAGCTTAAGCCTACATCTGACCAGTGCTGGCCGTTATGGCTTGGCTTGTGACGTGGACCAATCAAAATATGCTTTCGATTGCCTCCTTCTTCCCCGAACTTTGCTTGCTTCCTATTTCTAAATTATAGTGTTTAGAAGAAAAATGCATTTTGGTACGTTCATATTTCTTCATTGTTAGCAATAGGGCATACATTTCTACGTATTATAAATTTCATGCAAGGAGTCCATTATCCTGAAAAGGCAGCGGACTAGTGCTTTTTTGCGACATATAACCGCTGTCTGAAAAAAAGAAAACACGATAACGTTAACGACCACAGTATCTTCTGGACGATATACTTCAAGTGTCCTTAAAAAAACAGCGGAGCAGTTATTTTATCGTGGCAGATATCCAATGTCGCAAATAGAACACTGTATTGTTAAAGGTTCGAATGCGAATTGCCGATATCTTTATAGTGTCCTTTAAAAGAAAGCGGACCTCTGTCGTTTTAGCGACAGTTAGTCACTGTCTGAAAAAGATCACTGTGCCGTTAATGGTCGGGCATCTTCTTGCTGAAATCCTTTAACTGTCCTGATTAAGATAACGACCCGGTGTCTGTTTCGCGACAGTTGACCGCTTTGACCAAATTTACCCGCCATTATCGGTCCGGAATAATTTTTGTCGAAGACTTTTAAGTGTCTTATAAACGACAGCAGACCTATGTCTTTTTCGTGAGAGCTAACTTTTATTTAAAGAAAATAACATATTACCGTTATTTGCCCGATGTCTTACATTATATTGTAGACACTTGACAACAGTTTGGACAGCGAGCGGACGTCTTGCCGACAGTTAACCCCCAATTTGTGTTTGTTGGTATGTTTGTCTAATATCTACGTGCTATGGCTGTGACCGTGTGTGTTGTGTTTGTGTGTCTGCAGTACTGTTCACGGGCACCTTCGACCAGAGCTACATCCCGCACGCCGTCGCGTATGCCGCCTGCCTGGGCGAACACTCTCAGCGCTGCAGCGGCGGCGCCGACAACTACTCGCTGGGCGCGCACGCGCAGCAGGTCGGGGGGTCGTCGTCGTGCGGCGCCCCCGAGCCCAGCGGCGTCGCGTCGCCCGGCGCCGCCGGCCCTGGCGTCGTCGTCGTCGCCAGCAGCGTCATGGCGGACGACAGCCAGGTTGTGCGAGCACGCGCCAGCCCCCTCGCCGCTGTCGCAGCCCTCGTCGCCGCGTCGTCCTCCACGCTGCTCTACTACCTGGCCGTCACTTAAGGCGCTCGTCCGACAACCTCACCACCACCGTGCATGCTCGCAGCTCGCCCGTTGAACATGTCTGTACACTCGCGTTCCTTCGTTCGCCGTATATAGTTCTTGAAATAACCCTAGACGCCACTAGCGCAATTCAGCAATAGTAACCTAATAGCCATAGTAATATCACCAGGCAGTTACAGGCTATATGTTTAGGGTTATGACGTCAGAGAACACAAGGCATTCAGATATATGTTCCTCAAGTGATGTCGTAACTCCAAGCACAGAGCCGCAGTGAACTAATGGACAGACCATTCGTCTCCCACCAAAGCGATCCGAGTTCGATTCCCGCCGAGGTCTGTACCCGGATTTTCGCATGTGGGAATCGTTCCGGAAGATGCCGTTGGTTGGCTGGTTTTCTCGTGGATCTCCCATTTCCCATGTATCTTCATTATAGCTCGTAATGTCACCCCTCACAAGCCTTGATGACCTCGATGTTAAGCGCTGACCAATATATTTCACTCACCACCATTAAAATTGGTCTTCTAATTCAGTAACGAAGCGTGGAGTGTCTCAGGACACGTGAAGTTAAGCAAATACAATACCCAACACCGATTTATCTGCGGAACGGTGAGATTGGTAGGCAGGGGCCTCATTTCGGGGTTTTCTAGGGGGGGGGGGCAAGAATTTGTTTTCCGGCGACAGTGACCTTGTTGCATCTTTTTTATTTAATAAGCATGTATAAATAAGATACTTTAATAATAAAACATCAGTTTTATCTACATAAGTTAGCATTATTTAAATTTAAAAATACCAAAAATATATTTATACACATAAAATTCTAAATCCAGGGGGGGGGGAAGTTTGCCCCTTTCCTGTGGCCCCAAATGACGCACCTGTTGGTAGGGTCAGTTACACATTTCTGCCAACAGCGTGCAAGAAGCGGGGTTTTCCAGGAGAAACATTTATTGTGTTTGACTGGCAGCTTCATTGTTTCTCACTTGCTTAAGGGCGCGGTTCACCTCCATTTTCAACGTCTTTATTTATTTTTATATTTACCAGATATTTCTGTTCTTATTTTAAACATAAATTGTGACTTAATCTTCCTCTAATGAAATTTCTGTATCCCTCATTGTTTTTGCGTAGTGAGTCGTAAGCGACAAAATTTGCACTTCACGGTTTTATGTATGCCACTAAAACCAACTGTCATACCAAACCGAAAAAATTCACAGTGAGTAACAATTATGTAGGCTATGATTTTACACATACAAAAACAAAAAAAAGTATATAAATGTTTGTGTTTTGGAAAAAAACTTTTGGAATATTTTAATTTTCATTAAAAAAATTCAGCATTTTTAATTAATTGCAAAAATATTTTACATTTTGTTTTATGTATGTCAAATTATAGCAAGCAACATTTTTATACACTGAGAATTTTTTCGGTTTGGTTTGTCTATTAGTTTTAGTGGCGTACATAAAATCGTAAAGTGCAAATTTAGATGTTTTCTACTCATTACGCAAAAACTATGAGAGATACACAAACTTCCTAAGAGGAAGATTTAGTCACAATTTATGTTTAAAATAAGAAAAAATATATGTGGTACAAATATAAAAAAAAATGATACGTTGAAAACTAAGGTGAACCGCGCCCTTAAGGTTAATGCCGGAGCTACTGTTTCACGTCTTGGAACACTAGCATTCTTCGCTAGCGATCTGTTTACGATATTTCGTTCCATAACCTTAAAATGTGGTGATAGTACTCGGTCTATTTGGGTTACTCTGCGTAGCGCTGTTTAATACCGATGTAGTAAAATCATACAAATATATAAGAACATCGCAGCAATTCATCGGTTAAAAAAGAAAAAAACAGCGATTTTTGCCGAATTGATCCCAAGTTTGATTTTACGATAAAGCCGACCATTACAGCTGTACTTAAAAACAGTACCAGTTACATGATCTTTCGTCATCCAGCTAGTATCCCTCACGATCAAATAATAGCTCAGATGAGTTTATTAAGAACGTATTTCAAGCCTTTCAAACACACAATGTATTCAAGAGTTACTTGTATTTTTTATTTTAACTATGCGATTACCACAAAACTGTTTGGTATTTGATAACTGTTTTAACTGTGGTAGATGTAAAACTGTAGTACCCAAAAGTCGGTAAAGAATATTTTTATATCATAAATGAGAGGGAATTGTAAGAGAAACGGATGAAAAGATCGATTTAATGTGTGGCCTTACTGCTGCCCAGGACACTCACCTTGTGGAATATCCTTTGCAGATATATCTAAACAGCACTGCTGAATTAGTGGCTATTTCGGTATTTTCACAAACTAATCAGTAACAAAGAGGGCAAACGAGGCAGCGTTGGTAAACTAGTGTTCAGACCTGTTCATTTTAAGTTGTTGTTATAGAGAGTAGAACAGAGTACAGATAAGCCAGGAAACCCGTATCAGAGCGAGGAGGTTATTCATTCTAGTGATGGAAGGGCAAAGGTGTCTTGACTACTATATTGTTACAATAGGAGGGATTTTGGTTATCACGAAAAAACGTGAAATTAAGGTGATAGATGGTTACTTATATATAACTTATAATTCCACAGTTTCCAAGAGGAACAGCTGATGTAAAACTTTCCGCTATATTGATTTCTAAAACAGCAGCCTGATATCATTATGACATGCTAATGCTCTATCTGTACTTTTCTCTACCCTCTGATTCTCGTAGGGGCGTTTGGTTAATTATTCTACGGGTTAGGAAGATAAGAGAATCTCTTATATTATGGACAAGTTTGGCAAGGGAAATTTTCCGCCACTATTAGTGGCGGTGTTGATAAGAGTCTAACTAATAGTGGCGTTTACGGAGAGAACTTCGGTTGCAAAACCGAACATTAAATTAAAATAATGTTTTCCCCCATAAGAAATAGCATTGTAAACATGACTGCCGTAAAAATACTAGAAAAACTAACCGCTAAAATTATCCTTGCCAGTTGTATTACTTTAAATTTCCTAACCTGCAGTTTAATTAACTTCATCCGGCGTGAGTTTTTTTTATTGATGAAATACGCGCATGTGCTGTCATCTTCGAAAACAAAATTGGTCGATATTAACTACCGATACCTGGTGGTAGAGCGAGGTGTTTTGCAAGTCCTTGTTTTGATGAAAATTATGACTGATCTGGCGTCGCATCGCGAACATTTTAACACTCGGTTTTCACACATATGCCTGCTTTATGCGAGCAAGTAATAATGCAGGACTGTAATTATTGTGAATATTTTCATTTCAATCAACCATTTGTATAAACATTTCGCTATCAAAGGCAAAAACACAAACTGGTAAAATTGTGATTGATAGAGCTTGTATTTTGAACCATTGATGAAGATGATCAATTGTCAAGTGTTATAAATCAAATTGCATTTATGTATTACTATGAATATGTTGTGGACAATTCTACTGAAGAATTTACTGTGTGTTAAATATGCGGTACAAATAAAACAAAAGTGTGTATTGTGTAGGCTTCGAAATTTTGATTTCTCACTTGTTCCTTTAACAGTATAGAATAGTTTATTGCATTACGTATTTTAAATATTTTTTGTATTGGGCACTTATCTCTATGTGTTTTAATAAAGGTTGGAAAGCATAATTAAATTGCATAAACATTTATAATTAATTCAAACGTTATATAAATGAAGACGTCTGTTGCAAGTTGTAATTAAAACAGCAATTCACTCGTCATATTTTTAAAGTTATTTTTGGAAAACTTCTCACATGAAAACTGTACTAAGAAAATTGATTCGGAAATATTAGTAACATACGTAAGTATTGCAAACTGAACCGAAAATTGTTAACATTTTAAATCAGTTAATTTAACACTGTACCAGTTTTGCATCAATTGGAGCAATCAGTATCAACTAGTGTTTGGTATTTACTTACATATATACACAAAGACTTTGGATTTCAGACTGTTAGTTTACGCAGATTAAACTGATTTTGCTGCAGCCAACAAAAATATGGATAAAATTTTTCTGGATAGGTATGAAAAATTACGTTCTTTGCTGTTCGACATGTATTTAATAATCCACATTGCCATGGACATTGTTTGTCCTGAGCAACATATTAGTTTCGTGAGTTTCCGACTGAATTATTAAGGGCTACGTATGCATTGCTACTATCATTCTCACTTGGATTTCCACGATCGTGACTACGTACACAAAAACATCAGAAAACGTCAAATTGTGGTTAACTAACCATGGAAATTTAACTTAATCCTACCTCGAAAACTGTACATAAATTCGGTCAGTTTTTCGTGCCATTTGTTATTCTCAGCAGCTTCAAAGAATTTACCTCGATTACAGAGTTTAAAAACTTTCCAACTCAAGCCTGCAGACCAATAAAGTAACAGTTTTCAACTAAACATTATTGCTCAGTTTTATTCGTATACCAGTGTAAGTTTTGACTATTTACATGTCCACTGCCACGGAGTGAAAAGGTGCCGTCTATATAAGAGAAACTCTTAAAAATGGTTTCACTTGGGTTGATTTAATATGTACGGAACGTATTAATTTCATAATTAAAATACAGTGGCGGTTTGCAAGTGTAAATAAGTAAATGTTAATTATACCCTTTACAATAACACAGTGCGTTTGATAAGAAAGAGTATTTTCAGGAGGAAACATAATCTTTTTATTTTAATGATATTTGATCAGACTTGGCAAAGAACAATAGAAAAAGTTGTAATGTTGTCGAAATATATACACAATGATCTCGAGCCATATAAAAACTGACACATTCATACCAACCGACATTTATTTCTGTAATAATAATTAGGTGTAACACTCAAGGTATGGCACTAACAGTACAATTCATTGTTCAACAGTAATGCCCTTTCTGGTACAGTTTTGTAAAAAAGTGAAACCAATGTTTTTAATTCTTATTAATTATAATTTGACAGAATTCTTCCGTTAAATGCTCGCAACTTTGCCGAAGTCTTTGTTAGGTACAATGAAGATACACAATTGGCAAGTCATTAATATTTTTATTTTCAGTTCATATTGTTTTGAATGTCCTTGTGAATGAAATTGAACATAAAAAATGTTTACCTCGATATTTCTTGGGAAGAAAACAGTGACATTACGGGGGAAATGTAAGTATGTTCCAATGTTATGTTGATAAAGAGAATAAATATTCGTTATTACATTTTGTGGTATTTTTTATGATAGTAATTATACCTTTTTACATCACATCACAAATATATGAAGCAGATTTCTAAGTTTCCCACTGATTTTCATTTTTCATGTCATCCTATTTATATTTACATGTGAATGATTTACATGCATGTATATTGCGACAGTTCGTCTCTTGTTCCAACATGGCCGCGTGCTGGCCGACATGTTTTCTGTAAGCTCTATTTTTTTTTACCGTTGGCATTTCTGTATGTTGTTCTTTGGCTTCTTGCCTGCACGTATTTACATGTTTTTTTTCTCTTTGTTTCTTGCTTGAGCGTCTTTTAGTATCGGCTCTTGCTGACGCAGTATTCCGAGTTGCTGCTAAGTTTTACTACCGTACGGTTCATGACGTTTGTACGTATGATATTTTTCAAAATAGTACGCTTGACTACACTGTGGCTCGAGAACAGTAACGTTTTAGTACTGAGTGTTATGATATCCTGTTTTTAATATCGTATTAGATGAACGAACTATTGATAGTTATTAGACGTTGGAATGAAGCTAATGTAGTCTGAAATCAGTTACTGAACGCATTGTGTCGTGAAGTGTCAGTTACGTCGTTTTGGAGGTTTGAGTAAGGAACGGATCCTTTACCCGACTTTGAACTGAATAACTTCGAACTGTGATTCACGTAACCACGATTACGTGTTTCTGGATTTGTCAGCGTTACAATTGAGACGTAAGCTCTGGGTGTGTTCTCTAACTTCACCGCTAGTAAAGATCGACACCCTAGACAGTCTTTCGTGAGCGACAGTGATTAAGAGAGCCTGTGAGATTTTTCCGCCAGAAATAATTTCATTCCGAAGTTATTTTCACTCAAGAATATAAGAATAGAATCCATTACGAATTTCGGGCAAATTAGCAATGGAATAATCTTGCAACGTTTCAAAAATTGGCCCTCTGTTGTTGATCGTCGGCTTGGAGACCCTGTCCGATTTGATCATGCATTGCGGCTGGACTATATGGTTAAGTTTTCTGTACACCTTAGTTAAGTGTATATTTTAGAATTTTCACAGAGGCGTGTGTCCGAAAACCTGACTGTGGCTAGCAAATGTTTTACTCCAACAGAATTAGAAAAAAAAAAATCATACGGCCGTGCCAAATAACTATTGTAGTTACGTTTTTTTTACTAAATTATGTGTTTAGCATTATTAAATTGGTTGTGGTTTTACACAGCCGGTTAGTATTAATATCTACAATTAACGAATGTTAATTATTTTACTTATACATTGGTCGTATCTGGTATGAGAGGTTTAATAAATGGCTGGGGACAGTTTTGCTAAATTCGCTTGAAAAAAAAAAAAGTAGGTTTTGTCGATCCCCAAAGTGTATAACAATGTGAAGCGATTTCACACGTAATTCTTCAGAGACTAATTCAATGTTGTTGCTGATATACGATAAAGTCAGCACAATTTTACTAAATAACGTTACTTCTAGTGAACGTAATACTTATGACATCGTTTATACCGAGGATTCGTACTTTAATATTATTGTATGTTTCCAGATTCGTCTATATTCTATCATTCTCATGTATTTTGCAAATATTATCACATTTTAGGGAAACAATAATGCTTCTGAACACGTCTTAAAATAATAGTTAAAAGATCAGTGAGAATGTTGGCTTAATATTTTAATATCAATTACTTATAAGCTATTAATGACATCTCATTTTGACACCACTAACAGCCGTATCGGTCTACCTTTCACTAGGTAATTTCTATTTTTAGTGAATCGAAATTGCGTTAAATAAATTTTTACAGTGATCCACTTAATTGTAGGAGATAAAAATTACCGAAAAATACAGACAGGTAGTCCAAATGAATTTATCTCCATTAAATGTGCATAAAATAATAAAACGTGTCTTATACACTATTATTATTTGTCTTAACCAGTAACTGATTTCTATAAAAAAAAAAGCACTCTATTTAATTAAATAATGTTTGTAGAGTAATCACACCATTATTTTTATGATAATTTAAAACTGAAGACCCAGCCACTTTCCCCCCAAAAAATATCAACAAGATTTGCAGCTCAGATAGTGAAACAAGCAGAGAGTAAAATTTAGATAAAAATAAAAACAAATAAAATTAAAAAAATAATACGTGTGGCTATGTTATGTAACATTTATAGTTGATTATGTGAATAATGTACAAATTAACTCCTACGGTCTAGTCCTTTTAAAAATATTGGATTTTAATTTACTTCTTCAAAAAAACTTAGAAACAACTTAACATCCATTGATTATCTATCCCAAAGAGAAATGTTTACACATCACTGTGATTTGAAGTGAAGCTATGATGAATGTATTTTTTAAACCAAATTTCCAAGTAATATCTCAATTTAAATTTACAACTTTCAAAATCACTTCAAATAAGTATGTACAACAAATTCCGAATTTACAAACATTACAGAAAGCACCCCTAAATTTCAATTATTGTTCGCTTCTAGCACAAAAGAAAAATAAATATGTTAACATTTAAAATTCTTTGAAACCACCTCTGAATTACAGAAATTTGTAATAACTGTAATGCAATATTTAAAGATATTATTTGTCCTGCAATATTATCCTTTTAACTTTTTATTTAATTGAAAATGATGAGACTGAACATTAGAAACTAATTGAACACAGTGACCTTTGTAGATTTACTTGAACTGCATATGCTGAGAACGAAAAAGCTGTCTGTCGGCTGTTATTGAAGGAGAGAACCCTACAATTTTCTGAATGTTCTGCCTGATGGACCTTGCACGCAGTATGTACTAGAAGATGGAGCACTCCGTGTGGTCATCCCCAGGTAGGTTGTGCTGTGATGATATCCGTATTCGCGAGATGACATCATGAAGCTGTTCCAGGACACACTCATTCAAAATGTTTAACGTGCTCAGAATGCAATCCAATTGCAGTCATGGACTTCATCTTCACTAGCAATAAATCACGACTTTTATTTTATTCTTGTTTCAGCTCTTCTTAATGCGGCACGTCCAGTGAATCTCTACTAGTTAATTTAAATTGTATTATGTTCCAGCCAGAATTTGATTGTATTTTATGCATTTCCCGTTAAAACAGTCTAGTATTTCATAGCAATACTGGACTTAGATCAATTTCTCCTTTTTCGAAACTCTTCGTGAATATCTATTTTCGACACAGAGAGACGAACATGGCGTGGTTTCAAAATTATTTAACCTAATAGCGGAATTACACTTTGCCTATAAACCACACTTTTAAACAATATTTTAAATAATATACCCTTTCCTCATTCATAAAATAAAACGTAAATATCCACAATATTACATTCACGTTTCTCAGACGAATGAGCAATCTGTATCCAAAAATTTATCCCGCTATTTAATTCAGGCTGATAACGATTCTTACAGTACCTATCCATGCTGTTAACTGAACAAAATATGGCCTCTGACTTGTCAAACTATGAGTGTCAATTATTTTTCCAGTGTTGGGACAAGCTAATTGATAAACATTCTTGTTAATTACTCTTGCTGCACTGAAAAGGTGAAGAATATATTGGTGAAAGCTCCTTTAAAATATGGTTCCAGAATTTGCTAACAAAGAGAATGTTAATAACACAAGATCACCTACATTAAAATTGACGATTTTCGACACCCAGTCATATTTTTGTCTCTTTGCTGCAGCAAATATAAGTCTTTGTGCTATAAATTCCCTCACTTCCTCACGAGAAACCGCTTCTGAAACTCTCAATGTTCTTACTGTTTCTGGAGTTACTGGTAGTTTCAAACGTATCAAAAATTTCCGATGATTGACCTGTCAGTTCTTCCCAAGTGGTTATAGAAGTGGATTCATGAACAGTATCATTCATAGCGAGCTCAATCAAAGGTAGTTTATTTTTCCAACTTGGATGAGACGAGTGACAAAATATACGAAGAATATTACCTAATGTCACCATACGTCTTTCCACTGGGTTCCCTTGTGGATGTCGTACTGCCGTACTTGTGGGTAATATATTCAATTTTCTTGTACTCTCTTGCCAGATATTTACTGTGAATTGAGTTTCACTGTCCGACAAAACATAGCGAGGCTGTCCAACTTCTTCCGCAAAATCCTTAAGCTTACTGAGTACTCTGCAAAAATTAGCTTGTACGATTGCGTATAGCTTCGTAAATTTAGTGAAGATGTCCATAACTACAAATACATATGCAACTCGTGGTTTGTACCTCGGCAGTGATCCATATATATCAACGGAAATTGGTTCAAGAGGATTTTTAGGTATAATAGGTTATATCTCGCCCATCAAATTTACTTGAGAATATTTACATTTCTGACATAGCTCACAAGCCCGTAATGCTTTACTAACTATTAGTTGCATTCCTTTCCAGATGAATTTGCGTCTTAATGCCTGATATGTTTTTTAATGCTTACATGGCCTAGCATTTCGTGAGTATCTATTACTAAACTAAGCTGTAACTTTTCTGGCACTGCAAGTTCCCATTCATTTTCAAACATAGCTTTATAATACCCATGATGATACAGAATGCCTTCTTCAGTTACACAAATCATTGTGTTAAGTCAATGATCTGAAGGAACATTCTTAAAAGTTTCAAAAATGTCTTCACAAAACGTGTCTGCATGTTGATCTTCCATAATACATTTAAAACTTCTTGACCAGTTGAATGTTGTTGCTTGCGATTTCTTAACTTGAGCTACTGTGAATTCATTAGTCTTTGTACTGTAATAACCAAACTCGATGTCGGAAGTTCGACTTAAACGGTCGGCTGCTATGTTATTAGTGTCATTAATGTGGTGATACGCCAACTCGAATTCTTGCACTAGTAAAGACCGTAAGGTTAAACGACTGCTGAAAATCATGCTAATTATTAGGCTCAAAATATATTGAAATCCGTTGAATCTTAATTTTTTTTCCAAACAGTAAATTTCCGTAATTTGCTAGATCCCATATAATACCAAGCAGTAATTTTTCGGTGACCGAATAATTTTTCTCAGATTAACTTAATGTTCGGCTAGCCATGCCAACAGTCTTTCCTACATCTGCTTCATCTGAGTTAACTTAGCTCCACGGCGTTCTACTTGACCGCGAGCACTGGCAGGCGAACTGACGCATCAGTACATATGTAATAAGGAACACCATGATTAGGATGGTTAATCACATGTTACTGCAACAATAGTTTTACAGCCCCGAATGTTCGCTGTCATTCGTCATTCCACTCCCAAGGAACTTTCTTCCTAAGTAGTTCGAATAATGGTAGGGCAGTACTAGCAATACTATCCTAAGGAAGGTTCTGAACTGCTTAACATTTCATGACGTAGGAAAATGGGTTATGGCTACAAGTTTATCTGGCGCTGTACGAATGCCTTCAGGCGTAAGAACGTGGCCAAGAAATAACACATCTTCTCTGCGACTGCAAAACTATATTTTTTTCCATCGCCACAGTCATTCCAGAATCTCATAACTTAGTAAGCACAGTATTCAGATGATATAAATGTTCTTCAAATGTTTCCGAGGTAATTAAAGTGTTGTCCACGTAAGATCTTGCGAATTTTTGATAGTCTTCACCTAATGTGAGATTCATGTACTGCATGAATTGTACTACCGCATTTCAAAGGCCAAAAAAGGAAGTACTTCAAATACATACTGTTGATTACGAAACAGAAATCTAGTATAATGTTTTGATTTTTCCATTAGTGGTATTAGTCAGTAGCCACGAGTAATGTCAATTGTGGTCGTGAATTTTACGCAATGGTATAATCTTAACAGTTTTTTCTGTCGCATGTGGACTTTCCTTGGATTTAATTGTAATTTCATTGAATTTGTTTGTAAACGTACCGATCCATCTTTTCTTCTGACGGACGCACACCATTTGGTTCGTAAATGGGCTGGAGGCGTGCTTCATTTTATCGCAAGAGAGCACAAGTTTATTGCGCTCTTCTGCTTCTTGTAAATATTACGCTGGAATGGGATAAGATTTGGAATGAAATAATTATCCGGGTGTTACTTGAATTTCAGATTTAAAACATATATATATTTCTTCCTAGACGTTCTGAAAAACTGGAGCTGTGCGAAAAAAATAATAGCTCTAACAAGCACTTTGCTACGACCTGAGATATATTCTCAAGTGTTGCAGTGTCAATGTTGTTAATGTGGTGTTGTAACTAGCTAAGACATGGTTTTATCAAATTTACTAAACTGTCTTAAAAGTTCCACATTTCAGGTGAAGCGACAGTTTTATTAGCATTTACGTTCGTGCTGACAATCCATCCACCAAAATCCAGTCTGATTTTATACCTTGTTAGAAAATCAGCTCCCAGGATAACTGATTTACTCAGTTCCTTAATGACTAGGTCTAATGCTGGAGCATTCTTATTTTTAGCTAGTCCTTCCACACAGAGTAAGACTTGCTGGCAAGCAAGCGGAATAGTTTTCGAAGTAGCGCCAATAATTATAAGGCTTGGTACTGGATAAAGAGGTAATTTAAAATATGTAGCTAAAATAGCTCTGTAATATTCTTCCGACATGCAGCTTATCTCTGTGCCGCTATCTAATAAATCAGGAACCCGTAATTTACAAACTTTTAACACTAGTTAGGACATTAAATTTCCTGTAAACTTACTATTTTCTCGTCTTGCTCAGTTAACCAAAATTGTCGATCGGTTTCTCCAAGCATAACTGCATGAATCACTGTTTCAGTTAAATTACGTGGCTATGCTATTTTGTCATGTAGATTAAAATTAATGCCAACGGGATCTCTTGGGTAGCAAATTGCTTGACGGGTCAGTGATCAGTCCCGTATCTCACTGATCTCCACTTTTTAAATATTTGATTGTAAATTTCGCTTATAGGGTTAGAATGATCATGGTTATTCCAAGAGCCATGTGAATTTTAAGAAAGAAACGGTTGAATACGAGAATCCAGGGGAGTTTGCTTTACAAAACATCCGTTTTCACGCATCATCTTACTGCTTTTTACATTGGCGAGTTTGTGGCGGAGAATTTGTACTTTCATTTATAGTTTCCTATTGTTTTATACTTTCTCCAGGTTCGTGCAAATCACCATTTTTTGTGCTAGTAGTTCCATTAGTGCTACCATTACTACTTTCGATACGACCTTGCATTTGATGTTTATATACGTTCTGCACGTGCCTTTGCTGCTCGTCCTCACTTCTTCCATTCCTTTCATCATTGTAATATTGTTGTTTCCCGTATATATTTTCCGAACTATTCCATCTTTTATTCTGATAATATATGTTTCTGTAGTCAACATGTAAATAGCATTTCCTGTATCGAAACGAAGTTGGATTTCCAATACAATTCATCTGAGGACTATACCGATACGCTTCAGTATGGTAAAACTATGAACATGAGGATGATTGCTGTGTTTATTTTCACCTTTATGTACACGATCAGTTTCTTGTGGGTATAATGGTGATGAACTGTCTGCGTTACCCATTCGGTCATGTTCCTTTTAGAACTGATGACGTTGTGGTTTGTCAATATTCTCAAAACCCAATAAAGCCTCTCTGAATGCAGACAAATAGCTGAGTGATGTCCTGATCAGTGAGGTGGATGCCGATATGGACGCTGATGTAATACGGTCTCTATAAACTTATATGTGCTAATTGGCGGGTTTAAGTTCCACAACTTTTCATACATCTGCGGCAAATGTGATTCAAAATGTTTATTTTTCGGCCAGAAGTATATCGTTCGGTATGCAAATGTACTCTTTAACTTACCTTAAAAATTTTTTGCTTCAGAAATGAACAATAAATTTAACTTTGAAATCAGAGTATGTGCTTGTATTGGGTTGGATGAGCTCCCACCAATAATAAGCAGTTAAACTTAGCCACAAATTTAAACATCGTTACATATCCCCATCAGTTAGGCTAAACATATTAGAGTATTTTCAAACTTTACTAAGACGTTTATAGGATTATCTTCAGTTCTTCATTCAAACCTTGGAACTTGTTCTACCCAGAGTTTTGAAGGGTGATGCATGAGCGTACTTACTGGGACGCAGGGATTACCGAACTGGTTTTTGTGATACTTCTGTTGAAGAAGTGAAGTCATTTGGTGATGAAGTGGTTGTATATTCATGTGGGATATCTGCGCTTGTGGTTATACAGTGCTGCAGCGACACGACCTATCTCGTCAACTACTGAACTGACATTTTTTACTTACTTTATCTATGTCAGCTGCCATTTTAGCACTTTCTAAATGAGTGTTTTTCTCGACCTTCAAAACGCGTTGTTTTAAATGCCTGTCCAATGAATCATGTTGTTCGGCTAGATGTTCATTAACTTGTTCTAGGCTTGAGCTTGCACCTTGATTTTCTAAACTCATAATACGGTTCTCCATTAATTAATATGTTTAGAACACTGTTCCTTAACTTGTTCAATATCTTCGCAGATGGTACTTATATCCTCTTTTAACTGTTGCAAGAGTGTGGTCAGTTGGTTTTGTAAGCTAGAAACTTTCGCCGCTACACTTCGACTAAGCTGGGTAAAATTATTATTTACCTGCTCACTTAAACTGTCATTGGAGCCAATTATCTTTTCTGCTTGTTCCCTAGCCTGTTCAGTTAAACTAAGACGTAGATTTTCAGCTTGTACTCTAGCATGTTAAGTTAAACAAAACCGCTGTTGTTCAGCTTGCTCTCTAGCCTGTTCAACTTGTACTTTTGCCAGTTCAGTTTGTACTCTAGCCTGTTTAGTTATACTAAGCTGTTGTTGTTCAGCTTGCTCTGTAGCCTATTCAGCTTGTACTCTAGACTGTTGTTGCATAGAGGTGATCATAGCTGTCAGTTGTTGCAAAGTATTTTAAGAAATGTCAGCATTTACGTCGTTTGAAATGTTAACAGTAGGGGTTTACTGAGCCATCGATTCAAATTCAGTTATCTGATTAGTATGAAGAATGTAAGCATGGGCTGCAATTCGTTCAGCTGGGCATTCAAAACATGTATAATTAATATGGGTAGTACTTCTAAGAAAATAATGAGGTTTTCTTTCTTTACTCATTTACTAATCGATCTTTAATCGATGTGTTCATCTGGCCCCACGTTAGGCGCCATTGTAACATTAATAGTTGTTTATATGAAGAATGTACGAATTAACTGTCGCGTCTAGCGCTATTAAAATTTTTGGTAGAGCTAATGAGATATTCTTCATTTTTACCTAGTTTCAACGTGATAAAGCATTTTAAAATATACATCAAAGCAACTGATGAAAAAAATAAATAAAAGTGATATGTTCGCTACTGGAACTCAATAAATAATATAAAATTAATTGTACTTATCCCACATGAATCATAAATGAGACGTTTGCAGCTTCTTTTCCAGCCAACATGCCATTTTACAACATTCGTAATACATAATTAAACTATTCACAACAATTTTCAGGTTCCAAAATTACTTCTTCCAAAAAAAAAAAAACTTCCAAACAACTTAACATCCATAAATTATCAATCCCAATGAGAAATATTTACATACCACAGTCATTTGAAATAAAACTATGATATATGTATTTTTTTAAAACAAACTTTCAAGTAATATCTCATTTTAAAATTATAGTTTTCAGAATCACATCAAATAAATACATACAACAAATTTTGAATTTACGAACATTACATTTAGTTGGCAGCTATCATTATTACAATATCACTTGCAATAAATTCCCAAAGAACATAAATACGTACATGCTACTCACGCTACTGTACAATTAAATGGGTGAGATGAAGGAGGTTAACATTCCACCTCGGCCAACTTTCGGGAACATGGGAAAAACTGTTTTGCCACTAAACTCTAAATTGAATTGAAAAACTTACAATCAGACATATGGTTGTTAGGTATTTAACAAATTCAACATTAACAGAAAAATATATAACACATGTTACGTACACAAAGTTATTTTCATTTTAAGTTGAAGGAATATCTTCCTTTTTAGTCTCAATGAGTTGAGGGTACTTTGAAGTTTTATAAAACTATAATTTTCAGACTGGTTTTCGTAGTATAAGTGCATTTAATTTCAAGAACAGTAGGTTTTCTACAGTCATACTAACACTACATTGATCAAACATGTACAATGTTACAGCTGTGCGTTCACAATATAATAGACTACAATAACAAAATATATGCTACTGCAGCGACTCTCGTGTCGAATTATCAATCATGCAATAACACCGAGTATAAGAAGGGAACTTTTATATTTTACAACTTATTTCAAAACACAATGTCCTATATAGTTGTAAGGAATCATGCAATTTTTCTTTCTTTATCTCAATCGATGAGGCTACATATAAAGTACAACTTAGCTATCTCAGTTAATTTTCGGTGAAATGTTGAATGTTTCCCTTTCTCACCTCACCCATTCAATTATCATCTGTGTTGTAACTCAATTCGTTTCAAACTTTGTTCCTCTTCATTGCGCCTCTTTCATAAGTCGTTATTTACTAACTATAGAGATTATAGAGAGCAAATGCCAATGTTCCGTTTAATTATTGCTAAAAAAAAAAAAAAAAAAAAAATACCGGGAAATATGAAGTTCAGACTTTCTGGCTCGCGTCTTAAAATGTGACATGCTGGATATCTTGATTTTACTCCTCTAAAACATCTGCTGGTTCCAAGGTAGCTCTCAACTTTTTTCATAGTTACCTGGCAACCAATCCACGGCTCACCGGGCGGTCTTGTTTTGCCTGCTGAATGTTTACGGAATACATCCAGTATACGAAGTTTCCACAACCTGTCAAAAGGTAACGCTGTTTCCTATCCAAGACTCGCTCGTAGGAAACTTCAAAGTGTACCTTCGTAACTGGAGAATATTATTTAGCAAATTAAGTCCTAATCTTGCTGTATTATTTAGTATTTGTAATCGAGTTCAAAAACGCACATACACACACTCCCACAATATACATACACTTTTGCGATCTTCACACGTTTGTGTCTGTTATGTATAAAGTTATTCTGCTGTAAAAAATCTGTAACTTTCTCAGTCTTTCTGAGAGAAGGTTCTAGATACCTACTGGAATGGAAACTGCCTATTTGAAATCCGAAGCCCGAACAATGATACTGATTCACATGTTTAAATGTAATTGGCGGAATTTATTGATTTTTAATTGCATCGATTTCGAACAAAATCCAATCTATGCTTTGTGAACAGGAGAGACTATGTCTAAAGGAAAAAAGAAGAAAAAAAATTATGAGGTGATGTTTTCGTGTATTTTTTATTTTGAAATTATTATTTGCCTATAGAATTCAGAGTATTTAATAATACGTATAAGGATAGTATAGCAATGTAGGCCTGTCTGATATAAACAAATAAGTAACTAAAGTCATTCGCCTAAATTCAACGAGTGTGAGCCTCACATATCTTAATATCTTAACATTCGATTCCCTATCCGTGCTCACATAACACTCTTTGGAGAGTGTAAACTTATTAGTCATCGAAGAATTATAAAGAAACTAAATGGTTAACTAACCATATATCATGATATACCTTTATATCGTGATTAACCACGTTGCGGGTTTCACAAAGTTGGGAAGGCTCCATACGCAAGGTTCGCTAGGCTACCAACAGTGAACAGACACGTGTAGTTTCATAAATAATTTATGAATGTTATAAACTAGAGGTTACAATTAAATTGTTAACATATTTCTAATATTTGTTTTAAGTTGCAGTATCACGAAGTAAGGTAGGTGTACTCTATTCGAAATATCGTACTACACTGAAAGAAAAGTATTGTTGTAGGTACCATACTTTTGTTAAAATAAGGACAACATTCCAGTTTGATTGTCGTTACTATCTGCATTATTCATATAACAATCTGTTTTGTAGAAGTAACAATATTATCTGTAAAAGAAAGACGCTGTTTCCTCCTTTTAAAAAACAGATTGTCACTTCTACATGACAGATTGTTATAGGAACAATCTAGATAGTAACGACAACCAAACTGGAATGTTGTCCCTATTTTAACAAAAGTATGGTGCGTACAACAATACTTTTTTTTCAGTGTAATCTGCTGCGATTTAGCGTTCATATTAGATACAGACACCATTTAGCATAGTGATTATTGGATATTCAGTTTCTTTGTACCTCAGTCTACGAGGGAAAATATCACCGTTAGAATGCAAAGCACACAAGAATGTAACACTTATTGTTGTTCTTGAATTGCACTTGACAAATATGTTCGTTGTTAAGAACACAAAGACGTGGAAATGAATTACAACACTTGGAATACTTGAAAGCGATTTATTGATTTCATTAAATTGGTTGTCATGTTAATAATTGCCATTTAATTCCATGAAATTTAGCTTGTAGTGCAAATGGTCAGAAATTACTAAGCCCAAGATAATAACATAGTAACAACATTCATACTTGCCAGTCAATGTTCCAACCGAAAATCCCTAACATTAAATTTTATTATATACTAAATATTGCTGTAATTTAAGGAACAGACATAGTTTTCATTATAAGTACTTAACTATACTGCACAAACACTGTAACAATTGTACGAGGAGGCTAAACATATGTTTAGAAAAATTCTCATTTAAACAAATAAAATCACTTATGCTCTACTACTAACAACCAATGTAAATGTGTGACGAGGTTTTGATACCGCTGGTGATGGATGACATGTGGTGAGTATGAAGCGATGCCAGAATGAAATCGCGGGAGAAAGAGGATATACCCAAGGCAACCCACTGACGAACAGCATCGTCCAGCAAGACTCTCACATGCGAAAATCCGCGTCGAACCCGCAAGTAATCGAACATGGATCGTATTTGTGGGAAGGAAATTCTCTAGTTCTGCTCCAACCGCGGCTTCACCAACAACTAAAATACGTCTATTGTCGACTTACTAGTCCATTATCCCTGCTTATACGTATTTTCATGACGTACGTTGCATTTCATAACAGAGCTAGCTTTTTTTATATCGTAGGTTTCTTGTCAGCATTTGTATTAGGACTGTTTCGTTGCAATTTTAAAGCGTGGGAACTTTTCTTACGTACTTGGAAAATAATAGTGGAGCCAAAATTTTCGTCATTTTGACTTTGTGAAAATACATTCATGAGTTTGAAATTGATTCAAATGAAGAATCTCAAAAACAAACTGAAGCATATGTAAATGACAACTACAATTTTCTAATATATTTTTAGTGTGCACTCGGTAACTATAACACAACAGAATACATGACAAGGTTATCATTGTGGAATTTTCAATATTAAATAGAAGCGTTTTTACTATGACTTTTGAGGGCACTACTTTCTAACTTCAATTTTAAAAATCTGATTGATTAAGGGCCTTTAAAAACTATTTATTTGAATATTAAAGATAAATTGCATAAATAGGGTAACAAGGAAGTATTCTTATTTCCTTTACAATATCATTTTATTACATGTACACAATGCGAATAAACATTTGTATTTGAAAAAGATGTGAGGAAATTTTTAAAATTACTTAAGTTTCTGTAGAAAATTAATGCACATTTACGTTATTAGTTTACAGTTTTATGAAATATGTAAACATTTATCTCATACACTTTGTACATTTACCATGTGCCTCATGCTCTCACGCCAGAGTCAATATATGCTGCGCGACCAATCAGAGACAGCTCGTCTCCCATTAGTTTATCAGAATAAGTGGGTTTACCTTATATAAGCCCATGGTTTTCCAGTCTCCTCATCATTCGCACTCGTGTTCCTGAATCCTGTGTGTCTATCTGATGATGAGAACAGATTCCAGTTCCCGAAACGTCGTCAATACTGACTGTTTGGAAAACTAGTGTGTTTTGTTTCGTCTTATCGTTGTGTCGATTGCTGTAATTCTGTTTGTTTTTTTGTTTCGTCTCATCGTTGTGTCGCATGTCAACTTAGGTTTCTCTTTTTTTTTATATTTTTGTGATTTATTTATTTTCTGTTTTGTTTCCTTGTTTTATCTGACCAGATTCCAGTTTTGGAATTTCATGTTGCGTATGTATCCTGATGACTAAAGAATACTCTGCTTATTAATGTTTTCTTGTCTTTTTTTTAGTTTTCTTTTGTGTCATTTATTTCGCATTATCGTATATCCAAACAAATAAATCCAGTCATTCATAACACTGTTTTTCTAATTTTAATTTTATAATAACGTAATATTTTTGTTTAACTTGCCAAAACATATATAAATGAAAAACGAAAGAACTATTCGAACGACCTACAAGCTTACAGTAATGAACTTTACCTCTAATATAAAAGCCGCGGGACCCAAATCCGTGAAATCTATGAACTTCAATGGTGAAACCTATATAACCGAAAATGTTTCGAACCAACATACCAAAAATAAAAAACAACTTTCAAGATTTATTTTGTTTTCGTGAAAATCATATAAACTTAATATTGCTACTTCAGAATGATATTTTGTTTTTTGAACAGTCAGACGACATGAGACCATTTAATATTTAGTTGTCATGATAATGCTGAATTGTAAAAGCAGACAAAACTTTCCAAAAAAAATCATGTATTATGTAAGAAGTTGTGAACAATGTAATACTGCAATATTAATTAAATTACTAGTATTTATAAACACTGTAATTTACTATGTTGAAATTGTCTTTCTGGTTTACTTTATGTTTAATTTAAAATGGCTTATTCGCTATATATATATTTTTTTTTCTCTGGAATGATTACACCCACACTCGTTCCGTTAATTGAGTGGGTAAGAATTCAATGCCTTTTTCATTTCAATTACAATTTATACCCACACAATAACTTACGCGTATATAAACCGAGCAGGTACCAAAATTTGATGTGCTTATTGTAACTGCATTAGTCTCAACGTTTTAAGGACGTCACAGGCCTAGACTAGCATAAAACATTTACGTCTAACCGTTTTTAATAATTGTCTAACCTGTATATACAGTATTTTATTGGACGAAAAATTTTCATCAAAATTGGAGTTTCGCATATATCAAGCAAGTGCATTTTGAGTTAAAAGATCGAAAAGCCCGTTTCATTTATGTTGAAAAGATATAAATCTGTGTTTGCCAGTGGGCTAGAAGTCTTGAAAGTGGTGTTCCGGTTTCATCATAATTCATTAATATTTATAAACTATTTCATTTATTTAAGTGGAATAGTTTTGTAAATAATTTTTTTATCCGAGATACTGCATCGCTTTTAATTCCCGTAGTAGGGAGTGGATAACCTGAAAAGAATATATTTATTACATAGTGGCGTTTCGAAACATTCCTCCTGAGTGCTCGCCTACGAACTAAGAGTAAACCACAAAAATGTCATGATTCTAGGTCAGGCGGTTTTGGCTGCAATCTGATATGTCAGTCAATCATTAAGCCAGTCAGTCAGTGTTCTCTTTTATATAAAGAAATGTATTTGAATAATGTTATCTGTTATTAGATTCAAGCTTCGTTTGAATTTTCGTGAAGAAAAATTTGTACATAAATTTAGGCGAATGAAATGTTGTAATACTTGCATATTATCTGAATGATGCAAGGAATTATTGATGAGGCTGTAAAAAATTAATATTTTCGGACAAGAAGATAAAACTCTGTTGCATTATTGCACAGGAAAATTAGGTTCAATTCATTTATGAAGTCCTCGGCAGCTCATAAGAAAAAAATTTGCTTTGATCTCATTGTTTGACAATGCAGAACGCAGTACCCAACAAGAGATATGTAAAAATAATGTTATTTTATATCATTAACTAAAGCAATAACCTGAGAAACGGAACTTCAAAATATGCTGACGGTTTCCAATATTTGTTAATTGTCTGAAGGTAAAAATTCGCGTTTGATTTTAATTGTCTTCTTAAGTATTTATAGTGCGAAGTTAAGCGGCGGCAGAAGGTAACTGTTGGGTTTATATTATTAACGTGTAGTCCATTCGGCGGTTGCAATCGTACATAAAATGTGAATTTGTGTAACGTTACATACAATATAAGTAGGCAACATATGTGCATGGCATGACCAGAAATTTCAGCCGACAGCTTTGTTCTGCGGATGCCACAGAAGTTGAAATATCTATTAAACTCCACTGTTTGTGTAATGCGAAACGCCCCAGCTGTTACACACACTGTCAGATATGTGATGACTCCGGCATTACCAGTAATTTCATTCTATGCGTTTTGTGATGTAGGCGTACACAATGTCCTCTCGTAGCAGCAATATTGCAAATGGCGTGGTAGCTTTGGTATCCCACAAGGAATTCTCTTCCATCAGCGGTGTCACATGAAAATAAAATAACTGCATCAAAACACGCCATTGGGAGGGAGATAATGTTTTCTTCAGTAAGAAACTCTCTTGGTCGTATTGCCTGTTGAAAAGATCTCGCTGACAAGAAGCCCACATACACACACACACACACACACACACACTTTATTTCTCTTTCCATCGCTCTCTATATATTTTGTTCTCTTCGCCGGTTGCTAAAATAGCGTGTTGTACTTTGCTTGCATAACATGGCCCAGGTAAAGGCTCACTAGTTTTTAGCATCATTAGGTCGTAAGGGGAACTTGCGTATTGTAAATTTGTCGTACTGCAGTATTGGTTGGTACGTATCTTAAGTATTTCGTGTGGCTGAAGGCTTGCTAGTGTTACGGTATTCCTACACAAAGCTCTGTGCAGTGCTAAGCCGTATTGTATAATGATTAATAAGAATAAGGAAAGGATCTAGAATTTTATAAATGTATATTTTGAAAACAAGCTCATTGAAGACATTCTACTGAAATGTGCAAAAAGATCTGTTAGCATCACTATGTCAAAGTCACTTTGGTCACTTTGTGAACAAGTTAGAAAGATATTTTTTGTGTAACTGCACTTGTTCTTGAGATCATGCTGCAGCGGGAGGACTGGTGAACTATCCTAGTCGTAAAATGTACCGAACAGTTGTCATGCATTGTGGTGGAGAAATTGGCCATTCTGAGCGCACAACTGATTGAATGACAGGCTCATCATGTGCGTAAGAATGTCCACCGACATGAACTGTGTTAATACGCGAAGAGCATCTGGTAGTAGTTTACTCAGAAGTCCCAACAACCTCTGTGGTAACAACTGAAGTAGATGGTTTGATAGGTGTACAAACAACCATAGGTACATTACTTAAAACTATGCATTTAGTAGAAGATTGATCAACATAGGAAATGAAATCTCTGTCTGAGAGTAGATTTACGGCAGCCTCTCGAATAATTATGAACGTAAAAATTAAACACGTTTTTAAGCAAATCATGTTTGTTAGTTAATTGTGTTTTTTGCGTATGCGAAATGCTATTTGAATGTGAATTACCACTATTTCTCAATACTGCAAATGCGAGAGATAGTAATGTTTACTACACCGTGTTAAAAACCGATCACTACTGATTTCTTCTAAACATATTAATATGACACCACAAAAAGTTGGATTTAAACGAGTTTATCTTTGGTAGATACGGTATACCATTAATTGCACATATTTCTTTCACATACTTAACAGCATTATTTACAGAAATGTATTTTCAATACGTTATACTAGGTTTGTGAAACTTAAACTTAACGCTACCAGTATCCTATTTATAGAGAAGAGGCATAGCATTTTTAAATGGCTTCCGTCATTTTATTGTGAGATTTGAGATTTTTCGTAGATAGTATAACACTTGCAGGAAGAAAATATTATTTGCTTTAATACAAATTAAAACTGGGCTTACCATTGTATCACTTCAGCAGAGACGTCTTAGTTGGATTATCCAACAACGAACTCCGGTCCCAAACCCTACTCGTTGCCTGTTTTTATTATCCTTAATGCTTAGCTTCTATTGCCTTCTGCATAGTTTCGAGAAAAATCAGTAATTAAAGCTTATGGTAATGTGACCAAAACAAAGCGGATGCGGATGATAGAGCCATGAATTTTTCGCGAAAAGACTTTTGCCCCATTTTGATTCAGTGCCTTACGTGCACATCTGCAACTATGCTTCATGGCTATTGGCAACGTGTATTTGTGAAGTGACGTCCCTCATTTGACTGTGACAATCACAGTCAGGTAACTGCAACAACAAACGTCTGTAATTTCCAGGTTGAGCCCCATGACACGTGGAAGTTTGAACTTCCAATCACCGACTATAAAGCAGAATCATAGATATGCAAATAGGGCAGTGAAACAAACTGGGGCAAAATTCTTTTCGTGAAAAGTTCATGGCACAAGCGATTGACCATAGAGGTATTTTTTCACGTAGAATGCAAGCAAACCTGGTAACAGAGAACTATAACAAGATATTGGGTATAAAAACCGGTATGTTCACGAATTGAGCCCTTAGGAAGGTCTGGTGCTGCGAAACGTGGCTCACACGGAAATAGAAACGCTTACAGAAAATTGACACTAAACCTGCTATAGGTGTTTCGGGACAGTCAGCCCTTTTGAAACCCTAGCTTCTTCTTCTTCCCTATCAGATAGTTCATAGTTCCTTGGCTCTTTTTAACATAAACACAACTATCTAGGTAATAGTCAATGTGTGTAGATTGTATTGAAATAAAAGGTAGACATCCTAGTTCACACTAAATTTTAATTTTTAATTACTATTCTAAGCAAAATGGTCTTCAAAAGTTATCATTATAGCGCAACCCACCTATATGTAATTGGGCATCGTGTGAGGCGGGAATTACTGACCAAGACTTACTCCAAGTTAAGGGGCAGGATCAGATGGTCTACCCTGGTTTCAACATCCGGTCTGACGTTACAGAAATTCGACGTAGGCTAGCGTGTGTAGCGGCAATCTTCCTTACTGAGCGCGGCTGATCCGTGGAACTAACCCCAGATAGCATTGATGGACGAAAGCCAAGTTTCGGTGACCCCGACAAGCGTAACCTCCGAGGTTTTTGCGATTTCAGGAGCATCGTAAAAAATTTATTAAATTAATAGTGTTACCTGGCTAGAAATATATCTCGCGTCTCCTTAGAGTAGACTCCTTAGAGTGTTCGTTTATTTTCTGTAAAGGAACTTTAAAAAATATATTTATAGCAGCATGCTAAAATCTATTGCTATGCGATAGCTCCTAAACTCTGTAACACATGCCCAACACTTACTACGCAATTAGTCTAACATAATTTTTTAATCGTAAATACAGAAGTTTCTCACGGTTACAGAGTCATGAAATTACCTTTTACTGTCTATAATTTAAAAAATGTTACATGTATTGTACTTACAAGTTATAAGAATTTTATTTAAAATCAATGCTATTTTCTAAAATAATCCGTTACTGATATAGGTTAGCTCCTCGTGTTTTGTTCATTTTTCTGTGCGTTACGACCAAACGTTGGAATAATAATAACCCATGTAATATAAAATGAGTTTCAGCTCAGCTTTTAAATGCAGTTTCAATTTTGCGTGCATTTTGAAATCTCTACTGCCTGATAGTATGCTATGTTTCTGAAGGGTCAGTGGTCGTAAATATTCATTACTTTTTCGAAAGATTCGCAGTCATAAGACTCACCTCTCTCGTGTCTTCTTCGGTTTCTTTTCTCTGTGTATTTACATAAAAAAATACCGCGTTTGTAACTGTTTTGATGTTTGCTGCATTGAGCGGTGTTGGCGATCACGTATTCCCGGGTGGCGAGAGCTATTGGACTAGGAATGTAGCAAGAATTGTTGGACTATCTATGCGGCGGCATGCTGTACTCGAGAGGTTCCTGAACGTTGCTTTACATACGCGGGGAACTACACGCTAAAAAAAAAAAAAAAAAAAAAAAAAAAAAAAAAAAAAAAAAAAAAAAAAAAAAAAAAAAAAAAAAAAAAAAAAAAAAAAAAAAAAAAAAAAAAAAAAAAAAAAAAAAAAAAAAAAAAAAAAAAAAAAAAAAAAAAAAAAAAA
>PNEQ01060071.1:10642-46957 GCA_003012365.1 Medauroidea extradentata | reverse complement strand
GTTATTCGGGCTATGTTGAATACCGCTGCAGTCACACTTGTCTTAATATTTTTTAAAAGTATTAACGAAGGATATTGATTGCATTTGTTTTATTGGAGAGATGAATTCGTTTAATATCGTGCAAGTCGAACATATATTTTTTTTTTTTTTTTTCATATTTTAACAGATGTTTGTTCACCGCCAACCTTTACTGGGAGTACACTTTGATAATTTCAGCTGTGTTTTCTTATTTGATTAAATGCCATCCTGACTTATTCCTCAACGTAAGTAAAATGTCTGCTTATAAATATCATTCAATGAACGTAAAATGTACGTATAATAAATTAAAGAACTCCAATTATATTGAAATTGCATTTTCATGGTTCCAAAATAACGAAAAGTTGGTGTCTTAGTGACTGTTTTGTTATGAAAATTTTGGTGCGGAATAGTTGAAAAAGCAACAGTCATGTTCAGTAACACTTATAATATTGTAAATTCTTTGTAAAAATTTCGAGCCAGACCTGAATGTTTCATTGACTCTGCGTCTTGAGGTTAAGATATGGCGTGATACGCAAGCTACGTCGCCCGTAGCGCTCTTCGATTAGTAGTGGTAATAATATTAATAATAATAGATATTTGGCGTAGTTAAAGCAATTTTACCATCCATTACACTGATCTTTCAACAATCGTAAACAAATATTACATGGAAAAAAAATTAAGACGGAAATAATATACACTGCATAAATGCGGAAATAACTCCCCCCCCCCCCTCCAAAGAAGCATGTGACACATCAAACAATAAACGGTAAGGCGCTCCAATCACTTAGTTATAGCAACATAGTAAATTACTTCGGTCATATGCCTTAAACGCGTAAACTACGCCAACCCAGAAGACCAACGTAACGATCGACATAAACTGATTATCATTGACGGTATTGCGTTCAGTTACGCACATGTGATAACGTTTAGCATCAAATCGTTCGTTAACCATTCGCTATATTACATGTTTGTAATGACGCCCAAATGTCTGGTCGTGGCATAATTCTGCATCAAATATAAACGTTTGGAAACAATTGATTCAAGTATTCATACAATGATACAGATTAAAATTGCCTGTTTTGAAGCTCACCTTCTAGAATACTGAAACTTGTTGCTAAGAGATTTTGGGTAACCTATTATAGAAAGCCTGCCTATATTTATTTCGGTTAAGGGGTTCAGAATTATAAATTTTAGTATAGCAAATAAAATACAGTATATTAAATAATTTCAGTGCCAACCAGTATAGGAAAATACGAATTATCTTAGAGGTTTCAAAAGTACTTACCTTACTGTCAACAGACTATAGACTATAAAAACCTACATTGTAGAACACGAAGTCACAAGCTTCAAACATGGAGGTTTTATTATGAATAACAACTCCTGGCTTTGCAAATATTAAACTTCAACTGATATAAAAACATTAAAAAAAGAAACATATAATTTTGAAATACTTGATATTTCACCTGTCAGTTGACACTTTACCTGTCAGCTCTTAGTCCATGACACGGCGTGTATATATTTTTCGTCCTGAACGTCATATATGCTACAGAAAATCAGTCGCAAACACTTCTTAACTTACGATGTTTTTACGGATAGTATGTGCAACATGCTATCGGTCTCGTAGTATTATATACATCTTTACGGACGGAAAACGCATATCCACCAGGGTCTCAGAGCTGGCGCAAGGGCAGAATTATTCACGTACATTCTCGGCAATAAACCAATTCTATCAATCGAAACCCTTCTAGCAAGTATAGTTTACTAAGGAAAAAAATACGACGCTGAACAATACGTTCAACAACCGTTAATCCTTCTACATTACCAAACAGAATGAGGTGGTCGAGACGTGAGATCTCTCGCCTCTCACCAAGGATATCCGGGTTAGACTTCCGGCGGGATCGGTCACCGGATTTTTGCACTTGATAATCGTGCCGAACCATGCCGCAGGTCGGCGGGTTTCTCGGGGATCACCTATTTCCCCTGCCCCATCATTCCAGCGCTGCTCCATACTCACGTCGTATCACCCCTCACAAGTGCTTAAGACCTCGATGGTAAGGGTTGACCAAAATCCCTTCACTCACTTACCAAACAGAATATTTTCCGCACGCATGCGCGCGGAGAAGAAATCACCCATTCAATCACCAACTGATATGTTGATTCATAGGGGCCGGGAAATTTCGCGGATTCAATGACATTTATGCTAAAATCAACTACACTATGCATAATCAAACCCCGACCATTTGTCCACTAGTTTCTGCTCAGTGGAATAGCAGAGAATGAACGTATAGACAGGGCTTGAGTATGCATAATACAAAGAATTCTAGCCTGCAGGTCATTGAATCAGCGAAATTTTCCGGCCCGTTTTGATTCAACTTCTTGGGACTCAACTCTATTTCATTAGTGCTGGTTTAGTTCGTCTTCACTAATTACTTTGTGGGACGTGTAAAATACTAAACACATGTAAACGTTTCCATAATTTTCTAGTCGTTTACTGAAGGTAGAATAAAATCTAAATCTACATGTTACTAGATTCTAAATTGTGCCTTTTTAAAAGTTTACTAAACTAGGCAACAAATCCATAAGTTTAGTGTGACTGTAATTTGACTTGTACTATTCTTACTACAAACTAAGAGTTACGACCGATAAGTTATTAATTTTTGCACATTAACTTAGTGTTCAGTTGCGATAAGCTTGTTTACTGAAATTATCAAATTTTGGGATATTCTTAAGAGTAAGCACAATTATAATATGTTTTCATGGCATAATGGGGCTGAATTGTCTTATTTTAGCGAGTTTATCTCACGCTCTTGCTTGTTGATATACAAGTTACAAAAAAATTTTATGTATGGTTTTTATTTTATTTTTTACTAGGTCCTCTTCAAATTGTAGAATTTACCACGATCAGCCTTTAAATAATAATGACAGTTCGGCTTACAGTGGTATGCAAACTCAGCTGACAAGTACGTAATTATTACAGTTCACTTATTCCGTTCAAGTAACCGTATAGTTAACCAAAAGAGTGAAACAAAACACGGCGTGACTAGGAAAACAGAAACCCACCAGAAATGTTTTAGGAGCTGAAACCATTTGCGAAAATCGTGGCAATTAATTATTGCAACTTATATCCTAGTTTATCACGTAACAAAGTAATTTTTTAGCCCCGATTTCGGGAACGGCTTTTAATGTAACTACAGTTTTTGCGAAATATGTTGTGTTATTTGAAATCTTTTCCGGGACGAAACAGTGTCAAAACCAACCACCTCCATAAAAAAAAACAGAGAGAGAGAGAGAGAGAGCTGATCACGAAGTTCCTGACATTTTTTATGGGCATTTATGGGCAAATGTGCCGGTCTCTTGTATCAAGAGTACCTTGTTTGTTGAGTACGACGACAACCACGTCGAAATTCCTTTATCACATGGCGGCAATAATTTTGTATTCTGTTAAACAGTTGTCACGCTTTTGTTTTGTAGGCGGATGATTTTAACTCGGATTATCCAGAATAGCGCAGATCTAGGAAACACTTAACACTGTTCAAAGTATCTTGGATTTAGTCAGTCCTGTTTTTGGTGTCTCAAAACATTTGAAAACTTGCATTTCAAGAGCAAATATCTCTCTTGCAAGTTGAGCTAAGCTTATAGTTACAGTGGCGTAACTGTCGCCATGTTCAATACGGATTACCCTCCAAATATTTTCCGATTAGTTTCCGAACCAGAACTATGCAGTGTTCGCTGTGGTCAACAAGTTCTCTCGCAGTATGCTAGAAGCGTTCCTTATAAATATTCGGATGAAGGTACCTGTTGTTTAAGACGAGTTTGGAATATCGTTTCTCTCGAGTAAAGCCACTACATTTCCAAATGTTTCCACAGTCTCCTGATGCTGGCGTTTTATTAATACAAACTGTTTGTAAATAAAAATTACAAAAAGTAAGAAGGCACGTACATTTTTAAAAATGACCTACTCTTACAACGCGTAATAGATTGGAGGAGAGTAAAATAATATTTTTGCTGTAACAAAATATAGATCATGTTTAGTTCAGAAAAAGCATGTTAGCACTCTTTCTGCTTACAGTTAAGTAAAGTAAACATATTTAAAAATTATAAATACTTGCTTATCAGTACAAATGAATGTAATAATGTAATAATTCAATTGGTTTAAGGAAAATATTTTTTAATTGTGTACGAAGGTAAGCCGAGAATATAATAGAAATATAGTATAGTTATAGTCTGTGTCACACAAAATTGGATACATTTGATAGCAACTTATGAGTAGAGCCAGTCATTTTTGTTGAAAATTATTCTGCAACAATTTGTTTCAACGCCTTATGTACATATCAGTTTCTGTGCTTCACTGTCTGTGATTGGAAGTTAACTTTCCGCGTCTCGGGGCCCTACCGTCAAATTACGGACATGTAGCGTAGCGGTAACATTGTTCTGGTTGGTGCAGTCAAATGAGTCACGCCTCAGGGGTCTATTATGTTCTGCCAATAACCACAAACCACAGTTGCAGGTGTGCATGTAAGATATTGGAACAAGTTATTGCAGAATTCTTTTCATCAAAAATCACTGGCTCTACTTATGGGCAATACATTTTTTTTATATTTTATGATTTTTTGCACAATGCAAGACATTTTTAGCACAAAAATAACCTGAAGTGTCCATTCTAGCATTTATACTGCAAAGTTTGTCTTATGTAGTGACATAAATCACAAAATATTACAAATTATTGCCCTTAAGTAGTTGTCAAATTTATTGAAACGTATATGAAATGGAGTACATCAAGAAACATTTTTTTTAAACTTTTTTTAAATCCAAAGAAATATGTGTGATATTTATGGTTAACATTTTAGCTGTGCACTAAGTTGGGAACTAAAAAAAAGTATCCGTAATACAGTTTATTTTTAAAAGACCAAAAAATTCTATAGAAATGTTGGTGTTGCTCCGGCTTCTGCGATGATAGAAAGTATAAACTTACTGCGAAAATTATCAACAAAGTTCGTATTTTTTTTAGCACTTAATGACTCATGTTATTGCAGTAACCCGTAATACTTATATGCGTAATAAAACGTTTCCCGTCATAAACAGAGACATTAACAGTAACACAATGCATATCTGAACAAACGGTACGACAAATAATAAGATACTATTAGAGGCCCGGATATTTCGCGGGTTCAACGCCCAGCAGGCTAGACTCCACAGTCCTGTGTGCACTGTCGTCAGCTATATTTGTTCATTGGCTGCTGCTCCAGTGAGTGAGCATTTGAACATTTGACGATGTAGCGCAGGAGTCCGTGAGCGTTTTTACGCATTTCCGCCATTGGATCGGAGTCCGCAAGGTCACGTTTAATAAACAATGACCCAATCGAAATAGTTTCCAACAAGTACATGACTTAGAAATCCAACCTCTCCTCAGTTGAATCCGCGAAATTTCCGGGGCTCTAGATACTATAGTCTATGACAAAATAAAATCTACGACTTCCTGCATTAAATCTAATTTTTTTTTATTTCTATAGAATCTCATACCAAATTGGTCACGAGAATTATTTAATAATACCCACAATGTGACCTTCCTAGGATTGACAAATGTGTTTATTTGAATATTAAGGACAAGTAAACAAATTTCGTCATTTTTGGCACAGTTAGACTGACTTGTGCATAAGCCAAACTTAAGGCCGAATGAATTGATTGTGGTAGTTGCATTAATGAATTGAATGCGGGAGAATTCTATAGGACCTACACCTGCACATGAAAGCTTACATATTTGTCACCGATACCATTTTCCTTGTAACGCTGAGTCGATACCTTGACAGCTATACAGCTGTTTCTCTGGGTGAAAACCATACGCAGTTATGTGTCCGCAAAATCGTATTTCGCGACTGTACACATTACTAACTGAGATTTAAGCCCTTTTGTTAGCTACTGACGTTAGGTGTAGACAAGAATACTTACGACATATAGTCTAATTTTCAACGCTGAACTTCTTGATGCTTCCGTTTTTTTTTTTTCAGCAATAACTCAACATGAAAATTTGTGAGATTTCAACTTATTTTAAGGCCACAGATTGCTATTTATGCTATTTTTGCCAGTTTATTTAAATATTGAGAGGGAGAAGAAATCGCAAAATCGCTAAATAGAAGTGTTGGCAATAGTTTGTACTCTGTAGTCTTTTATAAAAATAATACTTCCGGCTGAAAACTTATGTTTTGAAAACTGGTTCCATAGTACAAAGAATTTCCAACTTTTGTATAGAACGGTTTTGAGATATAAGCTTCCTTTCATGATTTCAAAAATAAATACTTTTTATAATACCGTAGGTAGGGACCCATGGCCCTTAAGTAAAGGTCATCTTGAAATACTTGGCACGAAATTCACATTACTTTTAAACGGAAGTAAGGTATAACCGAAGGTACTGTAATTAATTAATTTCCATTTGATAGGAGAGCACAGATCACCAGCTGTAACAAAAAAGGAAACGTCGTTACTTGCAAACCACACATTTTCTAAACGGCTGACAACAGAACCAACAATGTTATTGTTCTATCCAATCATCTCTCACCTGAGACTTGTACGACGATATGAGAGCATTTACGATCAACATTTGTATGCGTGTAAAGTCTCGAACACATGGTTTTAATTACTCATTAAGAATAATGTGTTCGTACAGATTGCGAGTTCTGTATGGCAGATGATATTTGCACAATTAGTTACGTTTATTGACAAATATATATTTTATAATATTAGATAATAATCATAACACTATATGAGCTTCCAACCTTCATGTAAAGGAAATATCATCTACCAAACAAGGAAAAAGAGGCCTATGCAATCTGTGTATTATTTTCAATATGCTACCACATAATAATAAAAAATAGTAATGAAACATTTAAAGTTGCAGGAAAGAAATATATAAAGGATTAATTTATTAAGCATGACAATGAGAGTAGATATGTAAAGTTACTATAATTATGGAAATAGGCCAGTTTGATATTGCTATTTTTATTATTTTATTTTACATAACTTATGTACGTTACATCCTTTGTAAACTTACTTATTTTCGTAATTCCAAGTCATTTTCGTTATTACAACGTAATTTGTGTGTATATATATATACATATATGAATATATTTAATCTATGACTTAGAAGCAACTATTATTGTAATTGTTTTAAAGTGTAATTTATTTCGATTGTCATTGATTCTGCAAGGGTGTAATTTTGTTACAAAATTATAAAGTTTTAGTTTGTCGGTGTGCGTAAATATGTACAGTTCCAGCAAAGAGCTTCAGCTCTCTGGAACAAATAAAATAAAAAACAAAATAAAAATATTTGTAAAGGATTGCATAACAGGCAGTCTTCAATAGCTAACTCCTGCATTTCTGATCGTGTAGCAATTACAAGTAATTAGCTTTATGTAAAAATCCCTCTGTGTTAAAAACAACCTTTTTTTTATTTTCAAGAATAAGTAATTGGCGATCGATTTCAGATTGGTAGAGCATAATAATATAAACAGTATTGTGAAAAACAATAGTCAACTACTCAATTTCGTTCGTTTGTGCTGTTGCCTTTTAGATTTACCTGGATAAGCAAACTGCACAAAAACATATTTTATCAAAATACGTCACTGACAAGCACTGGTAAATAATATACGAGTAAATACACCGTAACGACCAACAACGAAAATACGCCGATGTAGTGTTGCGCATTGTTTATACAAGCTTAATTTCCATTACAGAGCAAACAGCGGGTAATATTATTTATTTGGTGCCATGTCGTAATTTTAGAGGCTGCGTTCATTGCCTGGTTAGGGCTATTTACGTTTTTTTTAGCAAGTTTCAATTAATTTATACTTCAATTAAGCTTCATTTGTGATGTAAATAGGTTTCTAAAATTTCGTTGCTTTCACATCCGCCAAACATGAACGGTTTAAAATTCAATTACACATACTTCCATCATCGCGATTGTTCAATGTCGTGCGCACAGAAACATTTAAAGCATGTCAGTAACAATGGAGACTGTTGTACCTAGAGGCCTTGGCAGTGGGTTGGTGAATGCAGTGCTAAACTGTAACACATGTGAAAGTAAAAAAAAATAGGGTTTAAATGTTTTTAACATGTAGTATGAACCAGTGTGTTAAAGTAGTTTGATTACTTATCTTCTATGAAGTCATGTAGGAAAAACTACGGACGTAACCGCTTGCGACCGCGTTTTCCCTAGTAATGCCCGCTTTTTAAATCCGGGCATATTTCGTCTCACCTCGTCGATACTTTGAGTTGGTTTACAAAGACCGAAGGTGGTATACATAGAGTGGGTTCTATGGAGCTGATAATTGAAGGACATGAAGGGATTCCTCTGAAACTACAGACGCAACGTCACTGAAGAAGATCAGTGGTAGTGACATTTTATTTGAGGCTGGTGTGCCAAAGGGGTGAATTTTCACAATTTTCGACATTAATTTTTTTCTCGCTTATTATCGAGTATCAAGACCTGACAATCCATAGATTACACTTTTGTACACTTTCTTACTTTGTTACATAGTCATAGATGTTCTTATTTGATTGCAGGTAGGAAGAAGTCTCTTTTTCCTATCTGCCATCACTTTTACAAAAATATGACAGTCTGTGACTATGTGTTTATGTAATAAGTTGTACATAAGTATCATTTCCGGATTGTCGAACCTTTATTTTCAATAATAAACGAGGGGAAAAGTTATGTCGAAAATTTGTGAAAATTCACTCCTTTGGTGCACCACCCCCTTGAAATGTTGACACGTAACATTGCAGCACAAGTATAACGTGCCCTTCGGATGCGTTCTAAGTTTTAATATTCAAGTGCAGTTGTTTGGCTTGAAACGCTTTAAATCCAGTGAATCATTCGCTTTTATAAATTGTATTCTGTAGTTATGTTTGGTTTAAACGTGGGTTTTATTATCGCTGTTAAATATCATTTACGTATATAATGCAGACTGCAGTTTTATGACCAGTCGTAAGTTACAAAAATTATAACATTACACAGGGTTAAGTAGCGAAGAGAAACGGCATGATTAAAAATATAAAACAATGAGGACTTTCAAAAATGCTCTCCTCGCCGTGAACTTCAAGCACAGATAAATGTATACATAGAGATAAGCGAACTTTCAAAGACAAAACGTAAGCCAATATAATATTCTGTTGCAATTTAAAGAAAATAATTTAAATTTTTCTTGACTTGTAAATATCGTGAATTGTCATAAGACTTATAATTATGGATTTAAATTATGTCATTAGCTAGTTGCTATTTTTACATTTTTAACAAACATATATATATATATATATATATATTCCTAATTGAATCTACGGTTTTAACCTTTATAAATATTTTTTTGTCTATTCAAGAAATTGTATTGATTTTCAAGCGTTTTATTCCCTCGTATTAAAAATGTATTGAAAGTATTTTAATTTTATTTTACCTCTTAAATAAATTATTGGAAAATGTCTTTCAAAATATCCTTTATTTAGAATGAGATATGAAGACATAATATAATATTGGTCTTCTCAAAGCCTGACTATGAGTACGAAATTTAACTTCGCAACATAATAAAACATAAAATATAAGATATATTATTCCACACATTTTCTCGCTAGTACTAAACTGAAGACTCAAAAATTGATTCTATGTTGTCCTTGTGCAAACAGGACTTGACAGCTTCCATCTCGAAAGAATAAATATTGCCACGTAAATAGGAAAAGCATGACGAGAAAGAAAAAGGGACAGAGAAAATAGATAATAATAGCCAGCCTACAGCAATAATGGAAGAGGACACAAGAAGAAATGAAAAAAGGCAAAATGTAAAACGTGCTTGAGGAAACAAAGAAGAGATAAGAGCAGAGGATATAAAGAAGCGGACTTTGCTTTATCTTTTTTGCAATCAGTGGAATGTGCAATACATTCTCCTTCACGAAAATCTTTTCCGCTATCTAAGAGTTCAAATATTCAGATAGCACGAAACGTGCGAACGTGTATTTAGAGTCATTACGTTTTTTATTTGCACGAAATTTCATTTAAGAACAAATTAACCTTGTATTTCTTTGCAAACGTCAGAACAGTTCACCAACATAAACTATTAAAACGCTTCAAGTAAATGTAGAGACAGAATTTTACTAAAGCAAATTAGTATACGTTTTAATTTTAAAAGTAAATTTTCTTGATTTATCTGAGTCTAATTCTGTATTTATAAGGGGGTAGTAAAGGGTTGCAGGAATTTCCAAATGCTTTTAGCCTCGCACGGGTACCTAGTACTGCGCGAAGCCAACGCAAATTTAGGACACTTTGGTTGTTTTGTAAGTTTGTAGTTCATGTAGGAATAGGTTGGGGGTTTTGAGAAGGAGGAAGGAAAATTTTGGCTCAATATATTGTTACAGTGCATCATGAAAATGAGTGTCAATCATAAATGTGGAATAATTATTTATTCTGTAACTATTGCTACAACAAACCAAGAGGGTAGGTACTTTGCTAGTTTATATATTTTTTGGTAGGCCTACATCGATTTCTTTATATTAAGCTTGTTTACCAACTCTCTCAAAAGTATCTTACTTGGTTATTTAAAATTTAAAGTTAATAATAATGTAAACGGATGTTTGAAAATAGGCATTTATAATTGTATTTTTTTCTAATGGTAGTTAAAATCTAATTACTCTTTGTAAACGTAGTTGACGTCTGTTTGCTTTCGTAATTCCCTGTAAAAGAGCTCGAAAATACGCTCTTTAACACCCTCTCAAAGAAAACTCTGTGACAAACTTTAAGGCTGTAGACGAATTACTTTTTGCTGTAATTTAACCTTCATCCGCTTGACACATCGATCCACAAAACGTTATTCGTGTTCATACGCTGCCTCTCACATTACCGTATACAACTATCTCTTTATTTCTGTTTCTCTCTCTCTCTTACTTTATGTTTCACATGCCTAAATGCACATACGCCCACTTATGAATCCTGTAATTTTTACACGAAGCACACATATTCAAAAATTATTGTTTTTGACTTCCAGCAATATGAAATTAAATCTCACCACAATGACTACAAAAAATTGATCGAACTCAGTGTAAAGTTAGGTAAATTATTCCTATTATACTTTACTGCATTTTGGTCACTACGATAAAAGGGTTATACGTACATGTACTTAAAGTTCACTGACTGACATATGAACCACACCGCATTCCAAGCAATTTATTAAGCTTGGGCTCCCTTCAATACATAGACAAGCAATAAGAACGGATTACTAGAATTTCCCTTAAGGTTGTTCAAGTGGGTAAAAAACATAATTTTATATTTGTATGAATTAGTGTTAGTTTTGTACACATTACTTGAGAGTACACATACTTCTAACGGAAAAAAAAATTAGCTCAGCTAGTTTTCTAGTAATGACACTTCAAAGTCAAAATTTGCATATTTTTACTTCATACAAAACTTGAAAACCAGTTAACATAATGAAATGGAAAAAATCACATCAAAACTACGTGTTACTGTCTATGGCTTGTAGCAAATAAAACCCGTTACAAAAAATGTTTATGTTAAAGAAAAAATTTCGAAATTTGAAAATTTTTTTGGTACATTTAGAAATTTATTTTAAACACAAAATATTTTATAATGGGTTTGTATGTGCTTCAAGCCGTAGACGGTGACGTGTAGTTTTGATGAGATTTTTTTCCATTTCATAATAGTTACTGGTTTTCAAGTTTTGTACGAAGTAAAAATATGCAAATTTTGACTTTGAAGTGACATTACGGGAAAACTGGCTGAGCAAATTTTTTTTTCGTTAGAGGTTAATGTACTCTTCAGAAATGTCTACAAAACTAACACTATTTCATACAAATATAAAATTATGAATTTTTCCCCACTTGAACGCCCTTAAGGGGGGTAAAAGGGTGAAATGTGTTTTCCATGATTTTCGATGTAGCTATGATGGGATATGAATTTGATTTTTATTTTTAATTAGACACATACACGTATAAACACTAGGAAATTTAAGATATTTTTTTCAAAATTGACAGATAAAATACATAAAATTTGTTTACGGATATTTTTCATTATCAAGCAAACTCTCCGTGGCAGAGAAGATTTTTCGTTAAAAATTATGAATACGTAAATAAACGAAAGAGAAGTTTACGATTTTATGAAATTTGATTCCTTACTGATGAAGTGGGAAAATATGTATCTTATCAACACACTTACTCATCGAACCTAGTGGCCTACAGTTGTTATTATTGTATCAAGTTGATACTTAAACAGTTGTCTAATATAGCATTTCAAGGTTGTTCTTATTTCATTACATTAGGGGTGAACATGTGTGATTTGGTGTTTTGATTATTTTTGCACATCTATCAAACTATTCGAAATATCAATGTACACCTTGCTTAATGCTAACATTAATACCTAATATACCATTTCAAAGACAATCCAAATTCGTCCCCATAAAGGTTAAAAGTTAGTAAAATATGTTTTGTTTCAAAATCGCTATTTAGTCATATCATTAAACTGTTGGCCACTGACGTGATTTTCGTTTCTTAAAAACCTGAAAATAAGTTTTTTCGATTTTTAGAAATTTGGTGTCTAACGGGGTGAAAAGTGGTTGAAAATGCGGGTGAAGAGTATCTTCAATGATTCTTCGACACATCTCGAACCCAGCGTGCTATCGTCACGTTTATTTATTTTTCAATGTCACACACATAAAATACTCAAAAGTTTGTTACAGAGGTTTTTAGAAATCCGGCCACTAAGAGGTGAAAAAACGTGTAATGTGTTTTTGATCAATCCTAGATGACACTTATCAAACTCGTCGAGATGTATAATGAATAATAGCTTTTCGCTTCAGGTATAATAATTTTATGAGTATACCCATAAATATAGTTCAGAATATGTACAAATTTGACCACGCTTGGTGTGAAGGGTTAAATGTGTTATCAAACAACCTTCGACTTAATGGCTTATTGTTGTAATTTTCGCTTCAATTTGATACGTATACAAATGTCAAAATTGTCATCTTCAGCTATTTTGAAAATAATATCCCATAGAGAAATGAAAAAGTATAACATTTTTTTATTAGCCTATGATATTTACCTATTTACTGTAGTTGAAATATTGAGATGTTGTTTGCTTCAGAATGATCCTAACATAAGAATCTATAAATGTTAAAGGCCTACAAGTTTATCTACTAGATAAAAATAATTCATTAATATGCGGAAATCTTAGTTTGTAAACCGCACGAGACAGTTGATTGGAAATATAAGTACCGATAAATAACTCACATGGAACTATTTATGCGATTCTGTCAATGCGTGATGCGAAAGCAATTTTTTACTCACGGGTCTGTTTGCATGTTTTATTTAATGATTACTGCTATCATAATCTGGTATGCTACCAGTATTACACGCGGGCTGAGTGGAGTAGTGAATGCTAGTGTATCTATAAAATTTTATTATCGAACACCATAATAAACAGAATATCCTCGAGCCGATACGGAGTGTCTTGTTCTGTCGGCCCTGTGATAAGTAGATGTTTCCCTGCCAGTGGCTAAATAATTTAAGCTATAACATAAATATTTACTTTAAAATGAAGCTGCTGAGAACCATAATTTTACTGCATACATTAGTTTTAATTGTTCGATTTCAATTCTTTATTCTACGATAGCAGAATAAAGATACTTTTTGAAGTCTTATAAAAATGATGCTTTGAATTTAAATATTACAGTTTGTTTCGTGGTTATTAATTATGATTTTGTTACAAGATAATTTTCTATACGGAATTATACAACAATCAAAAATATACTCTTCCCTAATAAACCAATAACTTATGATATCCAAAAATTTAAAATACAAAAGTATGTAATATAAATTAGTTAAAATAACATAAAATTTATTTTAATTGATTATTAGTAGAAACTAAATATAACAAGAAATATGTAATCCCTTATTGTACTGTTTAGCTGATGTGTATGAGTAAAATTTAGGGCAGAATCTCGTCTTAGCCAACAGAAAATAATTTTTCACACTTTCTAAATAAACATACAATAGTTATATTTAATTTTTAAGGGAGTGAGAAAAAGTAGAGTTCAATGATGACTCTTTGTTCTTCGATTTGTATTTCATATCATTAAGTGCGAATAAATAAATGTGTGTGTAGGTATGCATATATATATACACACATACATACATATATTGTACGAGGGTTTTTTATTCAATCTCCGATCGGCTGTAATAAAATAACGGGAATGAATTCGGAATTTTTTTTAATTTCAAAAGAAACGTACATCTTTACACTATTTTTCCACATTATCACCGTGCAGATTGAAGTATTTGTTGTACCGATGAGCCAGCTTTCCGATAACCTCGGTAAAGTATAATGCCTCCTGCCTATTCAGCCTTGTCCCCTGAAACCTCTTGTTGTGATTACAGTATGCTCATTAATCGATAGTCGTAATCGTACGCGAATCAACACGTAGTGTTTGCCTCCTTCCACCAACCATGTGGAGTGGCCAAACTCACACCTCAGTATCGGCAAGCTGGTGCATCGGTACGACATAATTAAAATTATATGGTCACCGCTTAATGTGCCACAGTAAAAAACATTCGGCGGGAAGCTTCCACGCTAGTTCAGCTCTTGGTTCGTTGAGGCGACGCGGCATTTGATGCGCGCTTCAAGGTCGACCTTTAATTAAAAATGCTGTAATGTAAAATAAATATAAAAAAATCAAAATTTTTTTTAAAATACATATTTTATTTTGTGGTTTAATATGGCTCAACGTATAGCCCAAAACATCGTTATTCACTGTGATTTATTTTCAGTTTGGTAACAAGTGAATTGGTTTGAGATTCGTTCTTAAAACCGTAACGTGCAAATTTTGACTTTAACGAGCCATTACGTAAAAACTATGAGAGATAAAACAAATTCATAAATGCGACATTTAGTCAAATTTCGTGTCTAAAATAAGAATGAATAATATCTGGTACCAATATAGAAATAAAAACAGGGCGATGAAAATTGCTGTTGACAGTACCCTTAAGGGCGCGGTCGACCGCAATTTTCATCATAATTGTTTTATTTTTTATTTGTACCAGATATTCTTTTTCTTATTTTAGACAAAATGTGACTTAATTTGGCTCTCATGAAATCTTTTTATGTCTCTTAGTTTTCGCGCAATGGCTTGGTAAAGTCTTATTTTGCATGTTTCCGTTTTAACGACTACACTAAAACCAACTGATATACCAAACTCAAAAAAATCACAGTGGATAAAGACATTGCAGGCTACAATGTCATGCTCATAAAATTAAAGAATAAAAATTATTTGTATGTTTAAAAAATTATTGAAATTTTTATATTTGTATTTTCAGTTTCAGCATTTTTTTAAATTTCAAATAATTTTTATTCTTTAATTGTATGAGTACGTCATTGTAGCCTGCAATGTATTTATCTACTGTGATTTTTTTTTTAGTTTGGTAAATCAGTTGGTTTTAGTGTAGTCGTTAAAACGGAAACATGCAAAATATGACTTTAACAAGCCATTATGCGAAAACTATGAGAGATAAAAAAATTTCACAAAAGCCAAATTTAATCACATTTTGTATCTAAAATAAGAAAAAAAAATATTTGGTATAAATAAAAATAAATCAATTATGATGAAAATTGCGGTAGACCGCGCCCTTAAGAGCGCCACTTACGGCATGTTAGAGGCTCAGAAATGACGGAGACATAAGGGCGACTTTGAGACGCGCATCAAATTCCGCGTCGCCTCAACGAGACATGTGCTAAACTAGCATGTAAGGTTCCCGCAGAACAGTTTTTAGTGTGCCACATTAAACGGTGACCACATAATTTAATTGGTGGAAAGTCTGTATAAAATTTCAGTGAACATCGCAATCTGAGTTTCATATACAACCGATTAGTACATTGAAGCACAGTAGTATAAAAAGGCCGTTTTTTTTTTTTGCCACGTTGGAGGGCTTAAAACAGTGTTTTTAATGAACATTGTGTCTTAACAATGAGGTGCCGACCTTGTCTGAAGTGTGTTTTCTTTTGTACGTTTTCGTAATTGACACAAGTAGAACTGTCTCGTAGAAGAAATCTATTTACGAACCTGCAACGCATTTGAAGCGTGAGGTAGGCGGCTGCCTTAAGGCTCTAGTTCAAGGGAACAGCAAAACTTATATTATATATGTACACATATTATATATAATACATATTACATACATGTTATATATATATATATACTCACACGCAGACACTCACACACTAGCTACCCGGCCGCGGCTTTACTAGCATGGAATTTTCGGAGGAAAACGATAGCTTATCGTAATAATTAGATATTCAGGACATGGCAAAAATATTTACGATTTTCCATCCCTAAAGTTTAACAATTTCACACTAGGTTTATCAGATATCGAGGATACCGGGAAAATATATTTTACCCCTTTTTATCCATTAGTCGGTGCCTACGTTGCAAGGGAAACCCACTCTGAAATGTTCCAAATTCAAATAGAAAATTAATCCTATTTCCAGCTACTACTAATATGTGCGTATATAATAACGCAGCAATTTCTCGTTGCCTTGTCTTACAGGGGAATCAAACCCAACAGCTTCTACCAAATTTCCGATCAACTACACAAAGAAAGGTTGTCAGAATTCTTAAGAAATTAAATATATATAGACACACCAGTGCCTAAAGAGGTACACGTTTCAATAGGACGGCAAGAATATAAAACTTATAAATTATTTCTGTATGGTCACACCTGTTACTCGTGATTTATGGAACTTTTAACAACCCCTACATTATGGAATTTAAGAAAATCATGTCATCGCTTTTAAGGTATACAAGCATCGTTTCTATTTTAAAATAACCTCGATATGTAAACCGGTTTAAGAGACAGCGGATTTATTGAAACCACGTTTTATTGTTTTAATGGCCTTATGGGCCTGAAAATAATTTTATGGATATATATAAGCTTCTTTCTGAAGCAAGCATCACTGAAATAACTCAACGTGTTTAAGCACTATAGAGGAATAATGAAAAACACATTTTACATATTTCCCCTCCATTAGTTTTCGAAATTCGAAAAGCCTCTTTTTATTGGGTGCCCACGGCGTAAGGGAAAGCCACCCTCAAACTGTTATGTATTACGTACAATTGTTTGGGTTGTGCGTTGATAAGTGAGTGGGACTGCGTGTGTATATATATATATATATATATATATATATATATATATATATATATATATATATATATATATATACACGAGGGTTATTTTTTTTCAACCTTCGATTGGCTGTTATAAAAAAAAGGGGATGAATTAGGAAATTATAATTGTTTTATATCATCACAAAGGTTTCCTTTTTTAAAGCTTGATTTATCCTCAAAAGTGTATTACAATTTCAGAAAGCAGTACATTCAATTTTTTAGGTTTGGGATATCATGAAATAGTAAAATTTTTCATTTAATAGCCACATTTTTCCGGACGAGGGTCCCCGGACCCCGCTTTGTGGCTGATGGTGTAGGTATTATTTTATGGCAAATATCCCCCTCCCCCATACTTCTAGGTTTCATATCTCGATTTGCTCTTGTATTTCAGTAAAATAATGATCAATTGCAGGTTTTATGCTGAATCAATACACGCTACTTGATTAAAAATTCTCTTAAACTTAAAGTAGGTCACGGCAAATAACGTAGACTGTTGTAAATATATTATGCTCTCTGTTCAGTAACATTGTTCAATAATGAGTTTTGTTTTGATACTTACATGGTGCGCAATTACATTATAAGGTCCTTTCAGAATGTGCTATGTGTTATAAGGTTATTTCAATAGCCAAGCTCAAGGTTTACATTTTATTTCTAAATTAACACAACTATTTTAATGAATAAACCGACATGAACATTTATCATTGAACGATAAGTAATTTTATATTGAAAATTACTACTATTCCTGCCTAGTGAAGACAATGTTTTCTGTGCCATTACCTGCTATTCGCCGATTTAAAATCCAATTTCCATGAATATTATGAGTATAATTATTTTGTGTTACAAAATGTATGATTAATACATCTAAATTAATTTATGCTCTTGTCTCAAACTGGATCATAAAATAAAGTAAGGTGAGGCGAGAGGATTTTACGAGGACTTCAGAACCTATGTTTGTGAAATTAGGTGAAGGGACAACATAACATCCTGCTCGAGACGGGCTTCGAACCCAGAACCTTTAGAACTGTAAGCCTGCTCATGTCAACTACGCCACGGAAACCAGCTCAAGTTGGATTGTATAAATAACATAATACTAACTCAGGTAAGTACCACGATATTTTAAGGAATTGGCGTAAGTATACATTTGTATTACACATATTCAGCTGGTCTGCATAGCGCTCTATTGTAACAGTTCTCGCTGTTATGATTCTATATTCGATTTCACGCTCTTAGTAACAGTGTTGTGATATATTTATAACTTTAGTTTGTAACACATATCGACGAGGAATTTTATGGATGAGCAGCGGAAAAGAAGAATACTGATAGCGTACAGAATTAAAAATATTAGAAAATATATCAGAGCCATAAAAAGATACGATCTTACTGACAACCCAACACTGTACTCTACCATTTACCTTAATCCAAATATACACGCCGTTTCGTATTAACGTCTTCTGAAAAGTATTTATTCGAAACAATTTTGTCATCGAAATAGGCCCGTTCAAGAATTACAAAAGAATTACAGAAAATGAACCTCAAAATATTCATGAAAGCTCTGAGTAAAAATTTCGTGCTAGTAGGAGTTAGGATAAATGCTTCAACTATTTGAATAATTTAATTGTATGAAACAATAATTAATATTCGTATATAAAATTTGACGTACTGTGTGGCACAAACAGATGGCTTTAACATTACGTAGTTTTACTAGTGCGTTGTCCCGGAAATCAACGTACGATGACCTTCTGGAAACTTGAAGTCCTACCAAAGAAAAAAGAAAACCCTATTTCTCGAAACCTCCGATCCAGACATAAACATCGTACTGCAATCCTCCTGGACAAGCCGGCATACGCCCATACTTCCTTCTACAGCAAAGCCGGAGGAACAGGACCACGGCCACTTGGTCCAGGGCAGTTCTTCCCTCGACAAGTCCGGATCCCTCCGAAGGTCATAAAACAGTCTCTTTTTATGCATCTCTCTGTATCTATGTCCAGTTTTCTCGCGCTAATACACAGACTTTATAACCTTCCTCTAGCACAGTTAAAATATGCGCTACACACCAATCCTTCACTGCACTGCACCTAATAAGTCTCTGAACATTCATTTATCCTAAATTTTATCTTAAACTTTAAATACCATGATGAATATTTGAATGAATATAAATCGATCGGCCCAAAAATACAAATACTGACTAAAACGTAAACCTTATTCAACTGGGTTTTGAAGTTCAGTATCCGTAACATAGAGAAAATCTGTATGTTACAGTGTTCATAAGCTGCTGACAGAACGACAAAAATTACGTACATTATTTATTAATTGCCATCATTGGCGTTGTCTCTTTTTTGAGTCACATATGAAGACTTAATTATTATTATCAATTAAGAAGGACAAAGGAGAAATCATTAAATTGTTATTTGAACAACGTGTGAGACAACTAGGGAAGAATCATCTCACTCAGATTTTTACTTTAGTATTAATGCTTAAGACCTTAACAAAAATAAGTATATTTATCAACAGTTTATTTACAGGAAAACTATCTCTCTTTGCTGAGTTTTAAATAATTTACTGCAAATAACGGTCAAATGTAGCAATCGAATGAGACTCGTCTTACTCTAGGATAGTATCTTCAGTGTATCAAATATTTGGTCAATTTCGCGAACTATCTTTTATTAAAAATAATCAGATGGCTTTCTCAGCGTTCTAGTTACCGCAGCATCGCAAAGGTGAAATCTAATGCAACGTGTTTGCAAGTGTATTAATTTTTTTGATACGAGATTATATGTACCGGGTGTATATGAAGCATAGTAGTTTAAGCACGAAACCTATACATTTTCTTGTTTTCAGATAATATTAAATTATTTTACATTAATGTAATATACCAGTAATTACGAAATAATCTATTCCTGTGGTGTAGGTAACAATTATTTTCCTGAAATTTTGAAGGGTAGGAAGTAAATATTATCTTTCTTATTATCTTGACGTTTGCTTTGTTCAGGAATAACGGGTACACACACTAATTATTTAAGGTTTCAATTTACATATAAGCATTATTAGAGGTTAAACACTAAATTACTGTCAAATTTTACGTTGTTTGTGACGTTCATGTGCAATAGTTGGTCGGTAGGGCGTTGTCAAAAATATATTAGTCCCGCCGCTTACAACTCCTATAAAAGCATTCAAGAGCGCCATATCATTTCAGCACAACCCTATTCTTGAAAAGTTTGGTAGTTTAGCTGAAGAACTGGCATAAAAGTTTTGTCGTCGTTTGGTAATATGACAAATATCCAGATTTATGTTTTTTTTTTCGACTAGACTAGCAAGTTGGACGAACGTGAACGGAGAATTTTCGCTCTCTGTCCCTCTCAACAGAGGAAGTTAATAAACAGAATGAAACATCTGGAAATGAAGCAGGTGGGGGAATTTACAGCCAAAGCGTGGGAACCCATGTCATCGAAACGTTGGGAAGCAATTTTTTTTGTCAGAACATTTGTTTTTGCCCTTTCACTTCTCTACGCGCTTGGACGTCATAACCAAATCCTGTTCAATTTATTTCGAACATATTTTTTTTTCGAACGTTATACTGATTTCCCGTTTCCAGAAACGACTTCTGTTCGGGATTGTTTGAATATGAAACATCTCATATTGCTGTGTCGGATACAAGTCTACTCCTACTACACTCATTTCCTCTCCCCTTCTTCCAAAATGAGTTTCTCATTATAATTTTATAAGCAGAGATGCGCAAAAATAAACTTATTTCGTGTTTATGAAAGGTTCGTGCACTTTTTTTTACTGACTCAACAAATTTGGGCACGAGCCCTGCGTTAGCGGCAAAAAATTCATTTTTCTGTCTCTGTAATCGAAAAAAAAAGTAGGAATTTTTGTACGATTTCACTGAATAAATGTCATGTTTTCGTAACATTATTCTTTTATCGTTAAAATCGCCTCTCTCTCTCTCTCTCTCTCTCTCTCTCTCTCTCTCTCTCTATATATATATATATATATATATATATATATATATAGAGAGAGAGAGTTTAAGAAAATGTATACATATCGAATTTGACCATTGCGTACATCGCAAACACGTAAAAGTGCTATTGTTAAAGTTTGTCAAACCACAGCAAACTATTTTCATTGTGAAAGTTGGATCATGCAATACAATTTAATACTGTTCTGTTCTGAAAATATTAGTCATAAGAATTTAATGAAGTCACACGTTGTTTAAGAATCAACACGACGTAAGAAGAAACACTGTCATCCTTACTACCGTCATCGTAAAAAAGTATCTACGGTCTATTAATTCTTATAATTTTTTTTTGTCTTATAAGTTATTCACCGTGATATATCATAACTACAATACACTGTTTATATTAAATGTCACGTCTGAAGAATATACCTGCTGGCTGGTTTATACACAAAAAGCCAGTCTAGACAGTAACGAAGTTTCGAAATACTCTCGTATGTGTCATATATATATATATATATATATATATATATATATATATATATATATATATATATATATATATATATATCTGTGTGTGTATGTGTGTGTATAGGTGTATGTGTATGTGTGTGTGTATGTGTGTGTAGGTGAGTGTGTGTGTGTGTGTGTGTGGTGTAACTAAACAACACCGATAAACTCCGGTAGGTGATTCCCTGTGAAAAAATAACACACAGAAATAATATTTTGCATTTTTCGCCGGGGAGTAATGAGTCTTTGAAAATAAAGATTTATAATAATATTTCCCCAAAATATCGGAAACCATATTACATTAAAAAAACTATATTTTCAGCTTTGCTTAATGTTATTGGCACCTTCAAACCGACAGCAAATACAACGTGATACTTTCAACCCTTTTGGAAATAATAGGGACAGCTACCATCTAATTGCATACAACTTTTTTACCGTCAGGATTTTAGGTACATTTGAAGATGGTTTATTGAGAAATAAGACCTGCATAGCAAAAAAAGTCGCGTTGTTGCAACTGTCTAGAATATACCGTTTTTGCTCAATACACACTTGAATAATTCGCGCAGACATACAAAGCCTAGAGCATAGGCAATCCTGCGAACATCCATGTGAAGTGTTCAGCGTACAAACAATGGTGGACATTCACTGTAAAACAAGTACAATACTGTTAAAGTTGCAGATTAGTTTTTTGCTAGTACTCTGCGCTAATATCGTATCAGTTGTAAACGATAATGGTAGGTCCCAGGCAGCTGAAACATGTGTAAATGGTATTATGTTCGTCATGTTGATAATAAACCAAACACGAATAACTTCATGATGTAATACTTGAAAAAGAAAAATAATAGTTTAGTGTCGGTATAAATGTTGTTTCTCTAAAGCATGCCATCTCCCTATAGTTAGGATTTTAAAAGTAATTGATTTGCATAAACGTTTTAGGATCCCCACGCGATGCAGCAATAAATCGAGCATGTTACACCTTTGAAAACGTCGTAGGTCATGATATTCTTTTAATTTGAAACATAGGTGTAATTGCAAAAAAATAAATGTTGAAATAAACAGTTTTCGTCAAACTCCTTAAAGAAGTAGAATGCATGCGTAACAGAGAGTGACGAGCCGTGCAGGCTACTTGCAACACACATGCAGAAGTAGTTGTGCGGGCTGCAGTCGTGGGTGAGATGCATTTAAAAAACAAAGGATTAACGTTCTAGCAATGCATGCCACTTCACAGGACACAAGCATTGAAATTAAACAAATAAAAACATTAACAGCCACAAAAAACGACGAACGTAAATGTGGTTTTATGACATTAGAATAAGCAACAAGCATAAAAGATTTCTTGTAGGCGTACTGACAGAATGAATGCATACGCTCGTAACATTTAAGATTTTGAGAGCCAAAGAGGGGTGACATGGTGTGAACATGGAGTTGTACTGGGAATGGAGAGTAAAAAATTGGGATATCCACGATAAAACCCATCAGACAACGTCATCGCACCGGCACGATCACCACATGTGAAAATTGATGTGACCCCCGGCGGTAATCGAAGCCGTATCGCCTTGTATAGAAACAAGTGTTGTAGCTGCCATTCTTTGGATAAACAACATTGATACCGACACTGTGCTATTATTTCTTTTTCAAGTATTACCTCACGAAGTTAGTCGTGTTTGGTTTATTATCAGCATCAACGATACGTACGCAGAATACTAGCAACAAGCTAATCTGCGACTTTAACAGCATTGTACTTGTTGTTTCAGAGTGAATGTCCACCATTGTCTGTGCACTGAACACTTCACGTGGATGTTTGCAGGATTTCCTATGGTCTAGGCTTTGTATGTCTCCACGAATTATTCACGTGTGTTTTGAGCGTAAACGGCATGTCCTAGACAGTTGCAACAAGAGGACCTTTTTTTGTTACACAGGTCACATTTCTCGATAAACCATCTTCAAATGTTCTAAAATCCTGACGGTAAAAAAATTGTATGCAATTATACGTTAGCCACCCCTATTATTTCCAAAATGGTGGAAGGTAACACGTTGTATTTCCTGTTGGTTTGAAGGTCCCAAAAGCATAAAGCAATGCTGAAAATATAGTTTTATGTTATAGGTTTTCCGATATTTTGGGAAAATACTATTATAAAATAAGATTTTCAGATTCATTACACTCTTAATATTAAATTTGGGTGAAAAATGCAAAATATAATTTATGCTTGTTCTTTCATAGGGAATCACCTGCCGGAATTTATCGGTGTTGTTCCGTAACATCCTGTATACAGGGTGGAAAATTAATCGCGGAAAAGCTCCCGGGAACACGTAGCCAGACCTAAATAAAGAATAACGAGTACAGGAACCACGCCTTTATTAGCAGTATTATGGGCGTAATACCATCGTGAAAGTTGTGTTAATGAACATGTTAAGTGACACAAACACTACAAATGGAACGCTGAGCTTCCAAATACGATTCGAATGTGTGACGACACGTATGCAGGGAATAAATAGTGAATACCATCCCATCCCATGCGATGGAAACATGGGGTTACCTGTGTTATTATGCATGTACTTCTGTACTTGTACGCCTGTAGCAGCCGATCCTAGTAAATAAAGAACCGGAATGACATAAGGAACATAAAAAGTGAATTTTTCCGAACACGCTCAGACAATCCGTTACTGAGGTACAGGCACTTAAAAGTCAGAGCATTGTGGTAATGCCGACAGGTAGGCATACCGTGTAGCACGTACATGAAAACATGCTGCCAAGACGCTACCGCAGATTTTTTCAATGTATCCCATCTTAAGCTCGCACACTTCGTCGGTGTGAGCCAGTATTTTGCATAGATAATCTTTCATGGCGATGTGCTGTAATGAATATCCATTTCAGTCCCGTACAGTACGTAATTGAATGAGATCGACTTCACCGTCTACAGTACTGTCCCTGGATGCTGGCGATACTTCAACTAAACCCGGATATTGCGGTTCACATCCTGTGGTTTGACGAAGCTGATTTTACGCAAGGAAGTGTACTTGATTGGCACAACACCACCATTGATATCACGGTAATGCTCACGTCATTCGTGCCATAGGTTGTCAGATCCGATAGAACATAAACTTCTGGTGTTATGTCCTGGGAAGCCGGTTGTCTTCCCTGACAGTCTAACAGGAGGTTGGTAAGCAGGAACTCTTAAGGCGGCCGCTTCGCGAAGGGTATGTTTGTGTTGTGAGGCGAAAATCGATGAGGCACTACGAGTGACGTCGGCCGGCACATTTATTGTGATATCGTCTCTACGGCCAAAGTCGTAAACGCGTGCGCAGTGTTCTCGTCGTGACCTTTTTTAATGCGTTACTTAAAGTAACCCTATCATTTTATTGAACGCGTCACTGCAGCAAAGTCTAATTTACTCGTGGACCTAAATTTTGAACAAATACGTTGCATATATCTTGAGAAACAACCGCGTGAAAATGCCGATTTTAGCCAATTTGTGGGCCTTAAAATTTTGTTTCCAGTGTGCATGGTGTCAGAAAAGTCACATTCACAAGCAGTCTGAAGTGTGTTTTACTTTCGTAGATAAGCATTGTGGACGCACGTTTACTGGTCTCTGATAAAAAACGTAACTCCGAACATGCTGCGCGCAGTACGAGCGCCACCTAGGCGGCCGCCTTTAAGCATGTTTCACTAGCGCTGCGACGCGTTATGTAGTACCAACATGATTGGACACCGGTGCATTGCAGTGCAGTATCTCATCAGTAATTAGATTGCATCTGTCCATGGCGGTAGATAGGAAGGAATGGACGTGTATCCTGGCCATCAAGGTCACCGGATCTCTATCCCTTACACTATTCCTTGAGGGGATTCTTTAAGGAACTAGCGCACCATGTAACTATGGAATGAATCTAGTAATGCATTGCCAGACTGCATGTTGCTGTAAACATGTATCCAACGATCACTTGCGTATGGTGCAGGCCGCGGTTATGCGTCATGTGCGAGCCTATGTTGGGATAGAGGACGATTTAAACACATGTTACTTAGAAACGTACAAGGTGTCATTAAGACTGCTTCGTATAATGTAAATACAAGGATGTAATCACTGTCGTATTACGTGCCGGTACGTAAACATTGTAGCTACTGTGTTTCCAGCAAATTTAAATAATAAAATATAATTTAGTTTTTCTGCATTACACGTACCACTAAAGACGCCCTGTCTGCGATCCTGCACACAAGTACCTCCCTTCCCCCTTACTTGTTGTCACGTGTGTTGTATACCTCTCGGTAGTAAAATTGTGCATCACTAGTGTTCCTCAGAAGCATGTCTTCTTGTAAGTGCCACAAGGGTTGCCTATCTCTCGGCATTACCACAATGCTCTGATATTTGAGTGCCTGTATCTTAGAAACGGTTTGTCTGGGCGTTTTCGGACAAGTGCACCTTTTGTCTTCCTTGTGTCATTCCGGTTCTTTACTCACTTTACTGCTCGGCTGCTGTAGGTGTACATGTACAGAAATACATGCACAATAACAGAGGCAACTCGATGTTTCCATCGCATGGTATGAGATGCTGTTCATACTTTATTCCGTGCATATATGTCGTCATGCATCCGAATCGAATTTGGAAGGTCAGCGTTCCACATGTAGTTGTTGAAATATCGTCTCTTAACGTGTTCATCATACTATTGAAAATAGAGGCTTGGTTCCCATACTCTCTATTCTTGATTTAGGTCTGGCTACCGGCACCCCTGAGATTTGCCGCGATTTACTTTCCACCCTGTATGACATCCGTAAACCTGTTGCACAGAGATTTCCTGATCGTAAAATTATTTTCAAATCAGTACGAGAGTATTTTTAAAATTCTGTTATTATAAAGGCCTAGATGTTAAAATTATAAAAATTACAGGTTTCCATTTATGTAGATTTTGTGGTTTCAAGCCCTTAGTTTTCTACAATCTTATTTTAATTTTTCACTCGAAGGTGAAGCAAACTACAGCCTAGCGCTATATAATTTCACGTCCGCAGATAAAAATATCTACTCGGCAAAATGTCTCATCGAATTTTGATGAGTAGTTCTGATTTTATTGACGATTGACAGTTCCAGTCGTTCGCTCGACATCGTAACCATCCATACCACTTCAGGTGCCGCATCACACGCCGAGATGATTTACCGTATACTTTCAGTATGTTGGGTTATTAAAGAGCGTCCCCATATAAATTATACCTGAGCAATCGGCCGACGGACGTACACTTTGAGCGACAGCTGGGCGTGTTCTCGTATGGGAAAGCACACTACGGGATGGAAACCAAAGAGTGGCATTGACCGGAGATGAGTATCTGTAAGTGTAGAAGAGAAAAGGGACAGAAAATGCGAAAACACGGTTTGCTTTTAGTCGGTTAACTCACAAACAAATAACTTACTAAAGTGTTTTATACGGATATTTTTTCACAAGGGATGCACCTAGGTTAATATAGTTAAATTATTTGTTATAAATAAATGGATATATATCACAATATTCCGCTGAAATCACTCTATCATTTATTGTGTAAAAAATGTTTTACTGACGACGGTATGTTATTCTTCGAGAAATAAGAATACACAAATCGTCCTGAAACTGTACAAATATAGGCCGTTCCTGAAAGACACGCATGTAAATAAAAAGAATGATCATACTTTAATAGAATACATTACATTGCTATAAACTCACAACAATAAAACATCTTACCAATATTAAAAGCAATTAGTCATGCATATTTTTACAGCTATGAATAAATTCACGCTTTACCAAGAGTTATTATGTAATACATATGTAAAAATTTGCGACTTATACCGAAGGAATTCGCATAATGCGTAAACTCTATAGTAAATACGGTTTAGTTATTTCAGTGAAAATATTGTTAAGACCTGTAAGTGTAAAATTCATGGGTGAAAAACTGGAGTGTTTGTCGTAGCAGCTGAAAGGATGCAGTGTTAGGATTTGTTAGTAACAAACAAAAGGAGATTGTAGTGTAGTCGAGCTTTTAAGTCTAATTGGTGTCGAATTCGATGTTAAATACTCAAATTCGTAACAATTTCACTTAATTCTTTACGATGAACTAAATAAAACATATTATATATATATATATATATATATATATATATATATATATATATATATATATATATATATTTACACATACTATTGAGGATATAATCGAATATTTTCGTTAGTCATGAATATTTATATTTATATAGTTGAAGATCGATTGATCTAGGCGGATATAAAATGGAGGGCAGGGCCATCAGCCCTTAATAGACTTCAGCTATATTTGATAATAGCGTGCTTTTCCAAACTTCCATGCTATACTTAATTTTATAATTAGTAATAAAGCAATCTGGACACTTTTGCTGTCAATTTAAAGTAATCAGGAGATTAGTGATAAAGAGAAATAGGGAAACAGCGCACAAATTATTGTATGGCTTAAATTAATTTTTGGGCTAAGTCATTGAAAGTACTGATATATATTTATATGAAGACTTGTTTAATGTTATATTCCTCTCCATTTATTGTGTGTATTCAGAAAATTACTTAATTGTTAATAATTGAACTTTTGTATATTAATTTTATCTTTCGTTATACATAAGGGACAAGTTTTTACAGGGTGCGCATACTTTCAGAAATGAATACAAATGGTAGTACATTTCAGACGTCCTTAAAGATCATTCCATTATTTAGGTCGTGACGAGAGGGTTCTACTATTCAAAAGACCTATGGCAGGCATGAATATGAGTCATCGCTGACGGTAACAAAGGAGGCCAGAATTCGAAGACGGTGTCGTAATTAACGTAAAATTAACCCTTCAGAAAACTGTTGAAGCGACAGAAGTAGCAGCTGTGGGGTAGTCTCCGCCGGATAGAGGAGGTTGATGGAGCTGGGTGCGGGCGTTGAAGGGATAAGATATTAAACCAACTCGCCCGGGAACGCAGTCCTGGCAGGGGGTTGGAAATGAATCAAAGGCAGACGCTAATGAGAGTTGCTGGGATGAGACCTACTGTGAGCGATGCGGTTTTAGTGACTCGGAGACGCCGATGCGCGAGGGCAAATTGAATTTCTTCCGAGGCGGCGGCAGTGCGCCGGAGCCAAACTTGGTAGCCGTCGAACCAGGTCGCAGTTGGCTCGTTGTAGTGCTTGTTCTGTAAATACTGTATAAAATATTTGTTTGTAGTAAATGAAATCAATACATATCCAAGATGACCAGAAACTGCCATGTAATAACCATGCCACTCGAATTCAAGACTATATCAGAGTCGTACATGTCGGAGGCCAAATGTTGTGCGATAACATTTTTCGCGCACAGTGTGGCAACACAGCACGGATAGTCTCCATGTGGAGGTATTATTTTATGTATGTTACGTCGAGTATATGTAGACTCATGTTTTTACTACACGGGATTTGAACCCGCGCACAAAACGTGATGTTCAGAACAGTAGAAGTGAGTTATCTGTAGAGCACAAGATGTGACTTTCTCCGTGCTATGTTTCCACATCGTGCACGTAAAATGTAGCATACAACATTTTGTCACTAACATTTTCGTCTACATTTTATTCCAGGATACGCGTGATTTAATTGCTGTACACCCGTTTTGGGACAGCCTGGATAGTATTTTGACCATTAAAAATATTAGTTTTAGGGGGGTTTGGGGGATAGATAGTTCGATCCGATTCTTTTAATTTCGTTTCTTCTAGTTAACGTTTGAAGCATTCTACATTAAGCGACATTTGTAGCAACATTTTGGTGACAAAGTTACACCACAAGGTTAACGTAACCGTGGTTTACGGTACAGTGCAAATGTCATACTTCGAGTGGTGCATCCTATTAGAGTGAGCGTATCACAAGCCTGAAACACATAAAAAAAATTATGTTTATTTTGATTCTCATCATCTAGTACTTTGGGCCCAAACTTTTTTAAAATACGACTGCAACACCACAGTGTACAAAGTTAGATTAGATATGAAGTAAAATTTCAGAAAAATATTTTCGTTAAAGGCGACAAATAACACTCCATAAATTAATTTAGATTATTCGTAATTTTATTTCAAGGTGAATATTTAGTTTCTGAAATAGTGTACTGATTTATTTAGAAGGTAACGAGTAAAACTCTATTAGTTGTGACTATCGTTTTTTCTTTCACTGCACTATTTTATCTGAGATCACTTCATGGTATTGTAACCGTCGTATTATCTTACTGCCTTTAGATAGCAACTTACTGTATAAAACATGAATGAATGTTAAAGAGGTTAGACATATTTCACAAAACCGTTAAATTAATAACAAGCATGACATTAAAATTTTTGTGCATATTTTCTGCGACGGTCCTTTGTAACAAAAACTGTTACTTAACGTAATCATAAAAATTTTACAACTACATCCATCAGTATTGTGTAAATAATATAATACCACACAAAAACGAAATCATAAGTAATATAACTTTATTTAATCAGTAGTGAATTTATACAGCAATACAACAGTGCATTCCTTACAACAATGTTGAGCATGTTATTTAATAAATTGTTTCAAGAATACGTGGTAACGACAGTAAAAATGAGGCCACAATTATTATTTCTGTACGTAACGAAGGACACTCTAATTTCTATTTACGTAGAATTGTATGAAAGAAATCCCACGCTATTATATATTTTAGGAGGACATTAGTAAAGCCATTTACCTCACATTTTAATGCAATTAATTTAAAACAGTTTCGCGTTTCTCATATTCCTCTGCCAAAAATTAGTCAATGGAAAACACGAACGTGAAATGTAAAACTATTATGATAATTTGTACCTTTGAAAGATGATAACTTTGTATGTGCTAATATTGTAATGTTACTCAACTGTACTAGTGTTACGGAATTTTAAAAGAGGTATTTGAAAGTTACTTGAAATATAAATGTTAAAAAATGTGTTAAATTATAAATTTTAATTGTTCTAACGTTATATGAGTAAATATTGGGTAAATTCTAAATTCTAAAATACAGCGCTGATGTCAACGAGTAAAGTGTGAGCTCTGGGTGAAATTCCTCGTTGCTATAGACAGTCTAAAATACGTGTTTAGTTTGACAGGTGGTGAGAAATGGACGTATCATTAGAATAAGCTTAAAACTAGGACAAGGATACTAAAAACGGTTTTGGAAGAGACCTGGATTGACTTCATTTTCAAAAACTGAGAACCCCAGCTAGAACATCCGACGTGGGATATGATTCGAGAAAATTCTAAGGAACGTACGCAATAAACTAAAGGCTACGGAATTTACACCAGAAGTCACCATCACCAGAGAGCCTTTAATAATGTGTGACTAACTCACTTGGATATATATAATTATCGTACACTTTTAAATCGGCGCTGTGGTGTCAGTTTTATTGTGCAAATGTTTATTAACCAACCTTGAGGTAACTGATCTGAGTTAAACACTTTTTCAGTAATTTATAAAATTTTGTCAGAACCAAGAAAATACTCCCTTTTCCCCAGTGCTGGTGACTGTGGACTAACTATGCATGTTAGTGACTAAAATGTTGTTTTGGGTTATGTTTTACCACATAATATCACTTCAAATTGTATATTAGTAAAGTCAGTCAATATCTGAGCCAAGAGAAATAATCTGTGTCTTTTGGTGTCTTTCATTTAAAATCTTTAACTACTCAAGTACCAAACTTGCAATAAAACTACATTTTACAAATGTAAGTAAAACAAGAGACAAACACTGATAAATCTGTTCACATATTTTCATTAGTTGTGCTCAGCCAAACCAAGCACAGTATCATGAAAGTTGTTTAGAGCTCTATCCCCTCTAGGTTTGCGGGAAGTGCATGTAACAGGAGAAGGAAATTATTTTTTAAAGGAGATATATAATAAGTAGGATAAAATTAAGTGTACAACATGCAGTCACTCTCCAAACAAATCGGAAAAAGTTTCTGAATTCAAGCACACTTATTGATATATGATGAAATCTGTTATGTGTGTGCGTGTGTATATCATCTCACACATAAGAACAGTTAGGTAAGTAAAAATAATATGAAAATAATTTTAAAATATTTAATGTTGCGGTGGGAATGCTTCCTAAAATATACCTTTTTCAAATATTACACCCTTCATATCATTAGGGTAAAAATGGGTAAATATTCATTTATAGCATCATATTGCTAACAGTAATAAAAATTACATTATACAGTTTTTTTTAATAATTCATTTATCATGGTAGGCCTAAGTTTGTGCAAATTAATAATTCTAGCTCAGAAAAAAAGCGAATATTATACGCACATGAATATTGCTAAAGTCTCTTTTAAATGAGAGGTTAAGAAACAAATACTGTCGAATGAAATGTAGGTTATCAGAGTTTTCGGAATAGTTTTTTTTTTTCAGAAAAAAAAAAACAAAGTGTCACTTTACTATTTAAAAAAGTCCCAAGCTATTAGTGACGCAGCTTTTAATTTAAAAATAATTAACGTATACAACTTGTATTCTCGGTCTGCCCGCTGATTTTCCCGCCTGTATTACACGTAGCATTAATTATTTACTTTAACTGAAAGGCCTTTTTATACATTAAATTAGTAGTTCGGTCAATAAGTGTTAGGATAACCAAGTTACTAGTTTTGCTATCTACGCGGAAATTAGTCCTAAGTCTGACCCTGCCAATTACAGCGACTTCCCCTGGGCCTTATTTATAGTCATATTAAACCAGAACTGGAGGGAGATTATGGTATCTAAATGTAGGCCCTACTAGTATGAGGGTAATCGAATGGTATGTAGTATACGTACTATAAAGCATGATCCGCCCCCGAGCACAAACATTAACGACCGTGCCGTCAGTTACTTTTTTTTTTAAATACTTTCACATGAAGTTTATTGCAATTTGCAGTATTTTGCGGGTTAAGGTTTTACAAAAACTTTACAGTTTCCCCAACCCTTAGGTTAATCTTGTGAGATGTTATGAAGCGTGCTGATAGTGTCAAGTGACTCCAGTGGGTTGTAGACTACATTATCTATTCGTACCCTTTCGAGCGATTTCATCCAACTGTCACTTATTTACTACATTTACTGCATTAAGAAAAGTAATATAAATACAATATTCATTCCGTTGACTCAAAACAACGTCTGGATAGAATTATTGCGGAATATAACTTCAGTATAAATATTTTTCTCCCTTGTCGTACTTGGTTTTCGGATCGTCAGCTGTGAAAGATTTTTAAACTAAGTTTTTCTCACGATAATTGAGTCACTTTATCCAGAAAAATTACACTACTCTTTTTAAGTATTTATGTAAGCATCAATAGGAAGCAAACTACACCTCGATGTATTAAACGAATAGGTGCACATAAGGGGGTTAGCTGAATATAAATTTTACGCTTCTTCACACCTTTAGTGTCCAATTTTTACAGAGAGCAGAAATTTATTTTGAACGCATTCCACGTATTTTAATTGCATCAAGGGTGAAATATCTACAAAAAAAAAAACACAAAATTAAACGTTTCATCAGGTTTAAGACTCTTTTACGAGAGTCATATTAAACTGAAACTGCGACGTTAACCTATCTGTTCGAGATATTTCGAAAATTTATCGAAATTAAATTTTCCAATATTTAATCACATTTCACTCCCTTAGTAAGAGACTTATTAAAAACAAAGATATAACATTTGAGATATTTTAGTAAGCATTGCTCTGAAGCAAGATTCGTGTCGTTATCTAAAAGTACTGTGGTTTAGAATGATTGATTATGCCTTGAATTCACATTGTGATGCCTGTTTCTTCCCGCCGCATGAAAGTTCTTATATCGAGTGTTAATAACGGTTTCATGTCTTGCAGCTTTGATGAACGGACTGATAATGCACTTTGTTATAGTTGTGCGATTTTCCTAACAAGAGGCCTGTACTGTGGTGTGACGTCCAGAAAGAAGTTGCGTAAGGTATCTGCTAAGGACGCATTTGATATGAACTATAAGCAACGAACACCTTTTTAAGTCGGACTGCAGTAGTGTCAGAGGTAGTGTGTCAGGTTTATTTCTATATGCGCACGACGGAATACTCGAAGTACGTGTGGTTCATATGGAAGTAACCTCGTGTATTAATAGCAAATATTTATTGCCGTTGTGTTTGTCAGTCGGACTAATTCGTTTTGCTTAGAACGTATACGTCGATGGTGCTATGCAGTAAGGGCGTTACCAGCAATACGTAAATTTTTATAAAAAAAAATATAACATACTAGAAATTTCTTTTCGTCTAATAAAGCCAAAATTTCTAGTATGTTATAAAATTATTTTATTAAAATTTACGTATTGCTGGTAATGCCCTTACTGCATACCACCATTGATGTATATTTTATTTTATATATAGCACGCCTTTAACCCCCTATGATATAATAATTATTATGAGAAATGTTTAAATCATGTGTCAAACATTTGTGTAAGTATCTAATTTAAATGAAACTCACCACAGTAGACGAATGGGTTTGAAATAGAGGCGATCCATAAAAAACATATCCAACCTTTTCACCTCTTAGAACTATAATTTCTAAAACTCCAGAAATCACTTTGCGAGTATTTGTGCAGTAACCAAACGATTCGATATATATTGTTATTAACACGAAATCACTTTCAAAGTCTTTTCATCTCCTTAGATGGAACTATGAAAAATCCTGAAGCCCTTTAATATGCATTTTAAGAGAATCGTTTAAGTGAAAATCACAACAATAGCTCGTTGGGTGCAAGACATGTCGACGATTAATCGAAAGCAGATTTCAACCCTTTTCGTTCTCTTTGGGGCAGGTTTTTTAAAAATATTCCTTCTTAAGGCTCGGTTTCAGTCGCCGTATTGAATTTCATTATTATTTGCTTTTTGGAATTATAAGAAGAAAAATTTTGAATAATGCGATTATCCCTCAAATTCATTTACATTTCGCTACAGTACAGACCTTGCGATTTAACTGTTAACATATAATTATGCCGCAATGCGTGTGGCAAATTTTTTGTATTCATAATTTGCTTGACAAATTGCGACCTAACTATACATTACTAGCTCAATTGCCATGGTTGTATTGTAGCTAAAGGTAAATATAATTTGTTGTATTGTCGCCGATTTAACATTTTTTCTCAGAACTCCAAAAAACCAAGAAATAAAAAAATTCAATATGTCGACTGAAACCGAGTCTTAACGCTTGTCTAAGACCTGATGAGGACCCACACAAAAACAATCATGTTTCTAGGTTCAACGCTTTAATTTGTGGCTTGATATGTCAGTCAGTGAGCACGGTCGTAGAAGAACATGTCTGGACACTCGTCTATCTACCAATGTATTTTGCGTGACCCCCTTGTTGTTTGACTGTAGTTCGTCAAGTTACCGAGAATGTTGTACTTTTGGCGCTGTAATCCGGGCAGTCAGACTCAAACTCCGCAAATGTTTTCCATTGTTAACATTATAAAGTAAATTAAGATTTCTGGAGTCATGATTTTAAATTGTGGGCGATGGAAGTGTTTCATATATTGATAATACGATTTGATAAATTGTTTATCTTAGTCGGAGGGAAGTGGGCGGAGTTTGAGCTCAACCGCCTGGATTACAGCGCCAAAAATCTATAGCACTATCGGTAACTTGGTGAACTGCTGCCAAACAACAAGGGGGTCAAGTTTCCAGGCGAGTGTCCAGACCTGTTCTTCTACGACCGTGGTCAGTCAGTCAACCAGTTAGGACGTGGATTATATATATATATATATATATATATATATATATATATATATATATAATGTGTGTGTGTGTTAACTGTGAAAATGTGAGTTTCTTGAAGTACACGTTACATTTCTTCTTAAATTAAGTCTTGTATTTACGCCATATGTTAATATAATCATATAATTGTAAGAAATTAGTGGTTATTTAAATTACAATTCGCAATAAAGTATTTTCTTTCTAAAGTCAAAGAAATATTATTTTGAAATAGCTTTGGTAAAAGACAGTGACTTTTTATGTATAGGCTGAGTAAAACGGGGAACCTGTACAGGAATGTGTCCAGAGCAACTTTCGATTTTTACAAGGAACGTTATGTAATAAGACACTGTTCTGACTTTATTCTGTATAAATTAAATATACTGACAAAACAAACTTACTTTTTGCATCTCAGTGCTTTATTGCTTCCTTACAACTCTCTATCAGTTCACACAAGTTTTGCACGAAGTTTCTGATCGAATATGTGTTGAGATAAATATTTTTTTTTTACAATGGGCTGGCTATTTTCATGTTAATTCACTCACAGAAGAAGAGTTTCGAATGCACGTAAATTTTTTTACGTACACTATTTCTGTATCATTAATAAACATTACGAAGCAAAACTAGTCAAACAACACTTTTAATATCATAAATGTACTCACTGGGAAACGATAATAATAAAATTAGGTAAAAATAATAAAAATTTTAAGTCAAGTTGAATTTTTAAACTCATACTGCAACGTATTCAGTTGTAAATCTTCCTTCGCCCGAAAAATAAACCACAATTTTTCTCTCGAAACGTCATTTTTGCTTTTGCTTCTCGTCTTGTTTTTTTTTTTTTTGTCTCGCCACCTTATGTTCTACATTTGTCATCTTTTTTTTTTTTTTTTTTTTTTTTTTTTTTTTTTTTTTTTTTTTTTTTTTTTTTTTTTTT
>PNEQ01060071.1:0-10542 GCA_003012365.1 Medauroidea extradentata | reverse complement strand
TTATTATTATGATGATAGTGGTACCCCCCTCCCCCGCCGCAATTTTTTTTATTTATATTCTCTTTTGGTGAAAATTTTATGTATGATTATTTATTGATACAGGCTTATAGTTAAGTTGTTAGTGATATCTGAATAATGCAGATTACATAGCATTATAATAGCTTTATTTTAATATTTCTGTGGCGTCGCAGAATACAGCCCATTGTTGCTTAAAATGGTCCATCTGAATTTCTAGCTTGGCCATAATGCTCCACTATAAGGCAATAGTTTGCGTTGTATTCTATTTTTAAGTTATTTGTTTGAATTGAATAGTGTTTGCCAACAATAGCGGATTAACTCAATTCAAATTATCACTCGGAAGAAATGTTTAAATATATAGCTACATATCTATTATAAGCACATCGTGTAAGATTGCCAGATAAGCAATTGTGTAGACATACGCCTAAAATAATTTAAACTGAATTGTACTTTTTTAATATAATTGAAATTCGTTATTTTGTGAAATATGTTGATTAAGTTGACAATTTCAACCAACTTAAACAAACATTATGTTATAACTGTCGTACAAAACTAATTTTACGTATCTGTAATTTGTAACTTAACACACAGCTATTACAAATATTCAATTTGATTCTCATATTTATGTGCTTGCTTTAATGAATTTAGCAAAAATATACCTCAGGCAGATCATCCATATTTTAAAACATGTATAACGATTATGTATTTATTTTAAAGAATTTGCAAACATTCTTCACTCTATAAAAAACTAATTTTCGTTACAACGTATATTTTCTTCATTGTTCGTATAATTATATGTTTACCTCACACTTTTGTAAATATTTGAGTATCCTTTGCCCGTGACTTCTTTGTCCAGTCCGATATTTCACTCACAAAAAAAAAATATACATACAAAAATAACTTCCCATTAACGTAAGCAAATATGGCATTTTAGTTAAATGTTTTCTTTATAATCTTGTTTATAAAACACGGTTTTATTATATACCGTAACTTCTGTCCGTTTAGAAGATAGAAATTTTATCTGGTTCATTGTTTATACTCTCTTAAAAGAACAAAAAATTGTTATTGTTGTTTTGTTTACGTTATTTAATTACAATTTTGTGATTTTTCGCTTTTATTTAAATAACATTAAGGTATTCTAGAGAAACAATATGAACTAATATTGTATAACATCCCTTTAAACTGTGAATTTTGTTTAATGCACGTTATGAACAATAATGTAAATTAAATTAACTTCGTAGTCTTAAGCGATTTCACGTACATGCCAAACTATGTTTTGTAATTCTTTATTATACAAATTATAAAGAACATGGCTATGACGGACAAAAAAACCGGCAGTTTGTTTTTGATATAAAGCATATTTGTGCTACGATTTGTGTGTCATATTTTTATTTTCCTATTAATGAATTAAAAGGTTACATTGTTGTGTATATAATTATCTGTATATTTTAAAAACCACGTAGGAACCAAATTTAAAACAAGTGCAAAGTTGAGTATAATAATTAAATTAAATGAGCAATTTCACTCTATTGTCCGGCAGATAGTACTGCGTACCATTGTGTGAAATAAGTATTTTTGGTACATGTCTACTTTGTTTCTCCCTGGTCCACCCTCAGGTTCCAACCAGCTTGACATAAGGAACGGCAGCGTTATCGAACAAGGCAGGGCAGATCTGGGAGATTTTCCCAAATTGTCAGCCATTTCCTTTCATTACACGTCGCTGGCCCAAAATACTTTTCGCTTCTCCTTCGATTTTCTGGCGGAATTATTTGTTTGCGCTCGAGTGCAGGAACTAAAAGGTTTTTCCGCCAAGAAGGGGTTGCAGTCGACGTCGGAGGGGTGTAAAAAAGTTCTACTGAGCCAGGTTTATTTTCTGGCAGGTTCTCTTCCTCTCTCTCCGACACCTCTGCACTCGTCGGAATTGAAATGTCTCACCATTGTGTGAGCTCGGATTCAGTGAGAGAGTTAGAGGGAGAGAGGGTAAATTCACTAGTTCCAGCGACAAATTGGTTTATCTTCGACTTGGGGTTGGTTTTAGGTTGCCTGCACTAGTAGGGCGGGGGTAAGGCGGGTGAGGGTGGCTCGCCGTTGGTGGAAGTCCTGACCATCGGGAACATCGCACGGACCGTCCGCAAGGGAGGTCAAACACGATCCTACTTTTCCTTCTCGCGTGTCGTAACTCTTTCATGAACCGGACTCCTACCTCGCATGCACCAGTCGGGGAAAGTCCCCATCCCTGCAAACCGGGTCGTCGAAAACTTGGCGCGGTTCTTTTATCAGTTAGATTGAAGAGGAGTTAGAGGAGGTGGTAGGGAGGCGTCCGCCCGCCCTCGCCCGCCGGCCCGGACAACCGCCCCGAAGGGCTGACGCGTCCAGAGCGGAGGATGGTTGTGGAGTCGGACAAGGTCCGAGAGAGATCAGCGGAATCGTAAATCACGTTCGGTCGAAGGGACGGTCTAGGGAATGGAAAGAGTCGTTGTGTGTTAACGCCCCTCAGAGGGACATGGAGCGGGTGACAGAATTCACCAGTCACTCCCTTACATGTCTCGAGCATTTCGCCTTTCCCAAAGCTAACAGGGCGATATCCCAGTCGCCATAAGGCTACTCTTATTGGCACACGTTGCGGTGAGCGGAACGCCAAGGGCGATTCGTTAAACAAACCTTTACTTCTCAGTAGGTACTTCACTATAAGATATAGTACATCCAGTTTTGAGATATAAATCACTAGCATAATATAACGTGCAAAATGTTCCAATTCAACAAGAAATAATTTTCACAGATTTATTTAACTTTCTTGCGATTCCAAAATTTAAAAAAAGTTACTGATTTCCAATCTTATTTGCTGTCATAATACCACTTAAATTGCTTTCTGTTGTTCTATATACCATTATCTTATGGTTATGAGATGAATGGTACTTCAATGATTTTAAATTATGTTCTAATTATTCTTTTCCTTGTTTTGCTCTTCAATCAAAATTAATTAGCCCCGCTATAAATGTAAGTGATGCTTTTTATAGAAAAAACCATAGTGTCTGGTGTACAGATATATAATACATATTTTACAAATGTATTATTTATAAACATTAAGCATTGTACCTACTTAAAGGTAAAAAATATCTGAAATTACCTTGTGTAAAAATATTTCCATAACATATTTGAAAATTTGTTACATAATGATTGAGACTGTAGCTCCTCTGATAAAAGTGTTTTTAAATCGTGTAGGCATTATTTTACTATGAATGTATAATATAACCAAAACTCTGTAATATGGAGTAAGATCCTTTATTGTTCCTAAATAAAAAAGATCAAACTCAGGTTAAGTCTTTTGAAATTTAGTAATCCACGAAACTATGTTTCTTACATTAGGTAGTGGTCGTGAATATTCCATCATAACTTACGTTGCACACTGTAACAGTACATGTTTAGCTAGATGATTGGAAAACAGACAAATGAAAAACATAAACATTGGATAGAATAATGTGGCGAGAGAGAGGAGAGTGAGATTTTTTGCACAGTTAGGATCAAGAACAGAAAGGAATAAATTGTGTCTTCTTTTCTAGTGGCATGTTACCGCCATGAAAGCTAAATAATATCATAACACAAAGTGGTGTCCTAATGAAGCGAAACACTGGAAGCACAAAAATAGATACAACCTGCAATCATCTGCCAAGACAAATATGTTTAACACCTTCATATTACTACAGTGGGAAAGAAATATAGTGTCATATTAATTTAACATGTTAACAAACATATACGCACAATATACAGCGCGACATGTAATAAGTAATTGCAGCTGGATTTACTTTAGAATTGTAAATTTTCCTGAACGTTTTGCACAAATCACAATTATCTGTTAATGTTAATGTTCCACGGCTAGATGAGAAACAGAGGATTTCAGGCCTCTTAGTCGGCAACGAACACTCATTTCAAAATATTCGTTAATTGTGATTTAGAAGAAAACTGTGATAATGGATGTGTCTCGTAAATAAGTTAGATTTTACCAAATATGTTGTAGCATCTGCAACAACTTCTTTAAGCACTCAATACAAAAATTAAATCTATTATAACAATATACATATTGCAATTAGTAAAATCACAGTAATTTACTACTAACGATGAAATAACAAGCACAAAAACCAGACACACTTAAAATCATGGAATACAGAAGACTTTTTTAAAACAGTTACAGTAATCATCCATAAAAATACCGCAATAGAAAAAATATGAAAAAAAAAAATTACACAAAAAAAAATTTTTCTCTCTGGTCACCATAGTGAACAGAGCATACTGGACAGAAAAAAAATATTAAATTTTTTAAGAGGTGTACTATAAGGAAACATAATTATAGGATCAAAACAAACAAAAAGTATATGTATAAGAATTAGGTAGTGTGTAAACAGCAAGAGAAAAATGAAACATTCGTAAGTGTTGAAAACATAAGCAAACCATATTCTGTAGTACTATTACGGATTGTCCCCTCAAGGTTGCACATACAGTTTAAGAAATTAAATTGGTTGAACAGCATTATGAAGGAAGTCATCTACGAGATAAACTAGCAAATATTACATAAAAATTCACACTGATGAAATACATACATAAACCTCTAGTAGTAACATTAGTCTGGTTGAACTCTTTGACATAATCAGACTGGAACAAATGAAAACACATAACATATATTATCTTCAGTTTTTAAATAATTTCTATACACTAACGTAGTATTCATAATTAGACAGGTTTTATTATCACTTTATTGTTCTTCTGAACAGTCCAACAACATAATTATGACCAACTCAACATTGATGACAGTGCCCAGTCCCACAGTCCGTCTTGGTGACTGCCAACGTAATTCTCATTTAAAATGTTTGGTAGCAATAGATGATACATCAAGAAGTCAGTTGGAGAGCAGAAGTCCCACCTCTTCTTACATGTGGCTTCTCTCTTAAAACACGTGCAAAAAAAAACATGTTTATTCAATCAAGTTAGTGGTATGCAACTTGCTAACACAATGTTTGGTAAACGGTTCAGAGTAATCAATGCACATACTTGAGGGCAAACATGATTCACACACATGATTGTCATGAATGTCTGTAGCACAAAGGAGATAGAATCTTATTGAAGAGTGTTCACATGTTGATACAGTAAATACACTTGTGTAGGTGTGGTGACGTAACGTTCAGTATTCCAAATAATCTGTGTGACATAGAATTCACAATGTTCTCTCATTATACAACTGTATATCTTATTCACCATATTGTAGTTTAGTACTAAATGATTTGTTGCGTTGTACATGTCTGTAGCACAAAATACAATATGTATAGACGTATGATTAGGTATTCAAAGTTACTTGTTGCATCGTGAAGCTACATTGCTAAGGTAAATCCCATGCAACACAACAATACATGCACCACCATTTGTACTTCATGCAATCAACATGGTCATTCCTGTGCATGTACGTAGCGTCAAAATTTCTTTTTTTATTAAATCATTAGATTTACTGGCTAACAATTAAAAAGTTAACGTAGGATTTCTTGCAAATCATAGACTTGAATTTAAAACAAATTAGCTTATAAGAAATCTGAACACATGACGTAGAAAACATACTTATTTTCACCAACCAAATTACTATACATCTGATCAAATCAATATAAATTAAATTGCATTCGAAGAGAACATCTAAACAACAACATATAAATAATATGGAATAACTCTAGTGAAAACAATACAACAAGCAATAAAACTTGGCTCGATCACACAGCATAAAAATAACAATTCAGTACATTGTTAGGGGAAAGTATATTCATGCATGAATATAGTAGCATGAACATCAAGAAGAAGGGAAAGTTGGGAAATCTGAAACAAAATCCAACAAATAATAAATATTCAACACAACCAAAAAATACCTAGCATTATACACAACAAATTCTAAGATTGGTTTGGCACTAATTTCAGAAGACACTAGTAGACAAAGAGAAAATTTTTATGTGAAGACAACAACGTAGTCTTAGCTGACGAGAGAGAGAGAGAGGCATCTATCTTTTCTCTTCTTCAACCCTCTTCCTTCTTCCTTCTTCTTTTCTCCTCTTCACTAGGATGGCAATACTCTTCAGTTGGCTTGATATTTACCATCTTGCAGTAGGCCTACATAGCAAAATCTTCAGTCAGTACTGCAATCTGAATGTATCCCTCAGCTTACACTTTGATGAATAAAGTTGGGAGTTAAATGGTATAACTTGACTGTAAGCATAGCATCACAATATTCAACTTGAGAGCAACAAATAAATCCTTGGCAAATCAAATCAGTAGGCATTACCACAGACCCTTGAAAATAGTATGTTACATAGACACTTGAAGACATACGTATACACTTGAATACATGAACATATTGCTGTTGATTGCTCGTAACAAGGCTCCTCTTAAGTATCAAAAGTAACTTTTCCGTACAGTCTTCACAATCACCACATATATTTCAACATACATAACTTCCACGTAAGCACCTGATTGATGGGAATACAGTAGACTTGTAATCTTACACAAATGATGGCTTGTAAGGTCTCAACTGCGTTATATTATATTTTCCTACTGGAGTGCCATTCAAACTCGAACGTTTAATTTAATTTTCTTTTATAATAGTAGTAGTTACACGACAGAGTCTGTCAAACAACAAGAATAATTTTTTTGTTAACGTCCCAAAAATAACTTGTGGAAAGTGTTGTCTTTAAAACTATGTTATATATGTTAAAATGTGTTAATTTAGACATACTTAGGATTTTTCTTGTTTCTGAAGCTTTGAAAAGTCTACTTTTATAAGGTCGTGAATCTCTTGCCTTATTTTATTCGGATCTATCGTAACTTCAGCTGATGATGCTGCTACAATCATCTCTGGTACTGGTAGTGCAATGGGAACTGAACTCAAACCCCATATAGTTGAACTTCTCCTTGTTAGCTGACTTTCCACTGTTACGATAATTTATAGCGGTAGCACTGTGGGTGGTTATTTATGCTGTTCACTTGAGGAATAACAAAATAGTCCGTTGGATAACTCGTTTGACTTGCAGGGTAGTTAACTGTGATAACCCCGAGAAATACAACCGTTGTTATTTGAAGACCTTGTGGGCAGCGGTGGTAGTGGCGGATGTTAAAGGTTAGACAGCACATTTGGCATAGGTACGTAGTGTACTACAGAGTTGTTATTAGAAAATGCAGATGTATCACTCCCGTAGTTATGATAAAGTTCCATGCTCTGGATTAAATTCTTGGTCAAACATTGGGCATTCGAGTTGCTATTAATTTTAAGTTGGTAATCTCTTTGTCGTGGTTCTTTATGGTAGTTTGTACCATGCCAATATCTAGGGTTAAAACGTTTGTTGAAATTATATCCAAGTACATGGTATCTAGGCTGAAAACTCCTATTCTGATACTGCCCAGACTGTGACATAGAATTAGAAATTTCATTGACATTTAGGTTAACTTGTGTAGTATTTATTCTAGTATTTAGGGCTGTGTTAATGTCCTTTCTGTGATCACCATAATTTTAGAAACATATGTCTAGAAACTGCTCCGGTAAGGCTTCTGGCTGTCAACTTCTCTATACAGTTGAGTGCTCCGCTGCCTCTCTAGCTGGTCGATACGCAGGATCTTCTGTCAAAATTCTGCTAGATTTGAAAAAGGTCTCTCAGCCTAGAGGATTTGATAACTGAGGGGAAGACGTGATATTATCAACTCAGCGAACTCAGCGTCATTCATAGGGGCTTACTAGTAACGTGTTTGTTCGTACATTGTACTAAAATTGTCCTCTAAGGAGTTTCCTTATTAAGAATCAAATTTCTCACAATGAAGCTTAGCCCTCAGGTCACCTTGAATTTGGCATTCCAGTATTGGGTTAGGAAATTTTGTTTGAACTGTTCAAAAGTGGTAACTCCTTATTTATTAATTTTCTACCAGATAATTAATTAAATTTTAAACTAAAGCTGGGACATCTGAGAATGTCTATATCTGTGAGGTCAAACAGTTTAGCATATTCCTCTAACTTATGGAGATACATAACTGGATTCTTAAAGCATTTTCCATGGAATACTGGCAATCATTCTGACCAATTCTTAGCCGGGTGATGTAACAGGGTTGCTTGATTCTGACAGGTTACTGGTGTTACAGGTTTCAAAGTTTCAACTGGCAATTGACATGTACTAGATGATGCCATCCAATTGTTGCAGAGGTATTATGGGTAGCATTAGGGCATTTAGCTACTGACACGCTTACTAAGTTACTGGAAATGGGTTTGTGTAAATTAGTAATGATAGAATCTACCCTTTTATTAACATCAGACAGTTGGTGATTTACAGCAGCTTGATTTCTCTCGAAACTTTTCCTGTTCTTATAGGTGTCTCCCACAGTGTGTTTAAGCCGGTCATCTATGTGATGTTAAAAAGAGGTAAATTGACGTTCAACATTTCCTAGGATATCAGCACTGCAGTCAGCTGACAAGGGTGTGTGACTCTGCCCGCATTCCGACAAGCGAGTTTCAAGTACAGCTATTTGTGTATTTACGTTTGTACTAAACTCATTCATTTCCTGCCTAATCTGTATGGTGTTTATTTCTGAATCTTGTTGCATGTTATGAACAGAGTTTTGTACTTTATCGATTTTATCTGACGAGTTTGTCAGCAGGTTTGATAATTTAGTGCCTACTGATATTTGTAAGTTGCTGAACTGTTCATTCATTTGATTGATTTCTGAAGTGTGAGATTCATTTTGTAACCTAAAGTTACCTAGCTCTGTCTGCATCAGAGTTACTGTGTTCGACTTGAGTACCCTGATTTTTCATGTTAGTTTACATGGTTGCAATATCTGCCTGTAGATCAGCTTTAAGTGTAGCCATTTCAGCATGTAGACTTGACTGAATAGCAGAAAAATCTGAACTTAAATTTTGTTCTAAGTTAATGACACTAGCGGACATCTCATCATGTAAACTTTCAAATTTATTATCCAATCGCTGAAGCTTTGCTAGTATAGCAGCATTTGCGGTGTCTTTATTCCGGTTTTGAAAAGTTGGTATACTGGTGTTCAGATTTCCTTGTGCTTTTTGTAATGATATTTTGCCTTGAGACGTTTCTCAAGGGGTACACGTAGCAGAGTTATCATCCTCGTTGCTAGTGTGCAAGTGTGTCACACGCAACTGTCTCTCTTCTGCCACTGTTTCCTCCATGGCAGACTCCTTCTCTGCTCGTAGCGAACTCCTTAGGAAATACTCCTCTCTCTCCACTCACTATAAATAAAATAGACACAAAAATCAAAAGGACAAAAGAATTCCACGCAGCAATTCAATGAGGGAAAAGAAAAATTGTTGCCGAGAATCGTGGCCCACACGTTGGCGCCAAATACACTGTAATAGTATATGTTTAGCTAGATGATTGAAAAGCAGACAATGGAAAGACGTTTATGTTGATTTCCGTTGATATTTTTTGTATTGTTGTATATAAATAGGAAAATACGTGGAACTATATTGCGCGATATCGCTGTAGTATCCCTCCATACTAATCACTAATAATAATACTCAGAGGTAAGAGGTAATGGGATTCTTCCGAGTTGTCTTTGTAGTAAAGAACAACAGCGACACTTGAATGTTACAAACTTATTATTTCCCATGTTTCCATTATTTACAAGTTATATGTAGTTGCATGATAATCGACCCCTCAGCCTCCTAACACGTCCGATCCCTCAAACCGATACTTAATCTCTACTTGCGGTTCAAAAACTACTCTTTCCTCGCAGTTCCATGCCCTGGATCTCCTCACTCAAAAAGAGAAGGGGTAAGTATCCAGCCAATAAAACTACTTGCTGACCCTTGACGTCACACTGTTCGATGATCCCACACGCACTTACTTTCCCACTTTACAGAATCTAAAATCACATGATATTAGTCATATGTATCTTCTGGCTCCACCATGTCCCAGACGTGAAACAATGTCTCTACTTACACAAATCTCACCAAGTTTTGATCATAAAGCCCTTTTAACAGAGTAGTTTACTATAATCTTAATTCTTTAATTTACAATTTCCTTCAGTGGAATAATCAGTTTTCAGTCTATTTACACACACACCCTCACATAAACACACACACACACACACACATATATACAAGAGCACTTCTTTGTTTATAGTGGACTAATTAGTTAACACACACAGCATATAAACACAAACATACATAAATTCTCATACTAGATATAAATGTAACTGGGGTTACAACATCGCTGCCAACCATACAAGCAGTAAGGCAAATATAGTTATTGTTTAATTATATGCGGTAATGGCTAGTGACATTTTTCAAAGTTTAATGATAGATTGTACACGTCAGCGTCCTGCCGGAAGCTCTTCCGGAAGGACTTTTGTACATAGTTACTATTAGATGAAAGTCCTGCTAGCAGGACGCAATAAATTGGTATTCTATATATGCAGTTGTCCTTCTAGTAGGACGTAGTCCTTCTGGCAGTACTGGCATGTATGTCGCGCATATTTTATGTGTTTCGG